>PVLD010004555.1:80230-123874 GCA_004027595.1 Dinomys branickii | reverse complement strand
GCGCACAGACCTTTGAGAAAAACCAAAGGTCCTACTGGGGAGGACATGAGCGGCCCCCACGTTCGTTCTTGTTGAGAGCAAAGTTGCAGACGATGGAGCACGCCCCCCACAACCACACACCTCCCGCGGGGCAGGTGTCTCTTTCCTCAGCACTGACTGCTGGATACCACAGAGCTCTTTCACGTTTTCTACTAAAAACAGCTCTAAAGGAAAACACGTGGGGGCAAAGTAGTCCAGTCTTAGCAACTGACCCAAGGCCGTGGATGAACACCCTCAGGCGGCCTGGCCCAGCCAGCCAGCGAGGGATGAATCTCAGAGACGTGGAAATGCAAAACAGGGGTACCCTACAGGTGCCCAGAAACACCAAGCCATCTGGATCACCGTGACAGAACAACCAAGCCCACTACACTTAAATCTCATGTCCTTTCTGTTCCAATCAAGAACGATGCAAATTCTTAGTTCCCAAGTTATCTTCTAAAATTAAAAAAAAAAAACACTCTTTTTCTTCGTTTACTTTCTTTTCTTCTGGGGAGAAGGGGTGATTTAATTTTAGTCTTATTCGCTTGACTTTTTTTGAAGTGGTAAAAGATATGTTACATTTAGCCTCCATTAGAAAAGCATTTTTTACCATCAGTTTTTGATTCTATACCTTAGGAATCATTTTGTAAACAAATATAAAGTCTACCTCTAAAAATCACAGCTTCTCAATTATCCTGTACACACACGTGCAGAATTACTTTGTTAGAGACACATATTTACCCATGAAAGGCTATGCTGTCTAGGATTTGCTTCTAAACAACACAGATGTCGGGGGGAGGGGGGGTTAGCTAAACAAAGCTAGCTTCGAATGCTCAAGCCCTAAACTGGCTAATGTACAAATGAGGGCCCCTAAATATACTATCATTGAGTATGTGTGAATTTCCTATAAGAAAAAAAAGTTCCCAAAACAGAATGGAGGAGAATTCTGCAATTCATTAGAAAAAGGAAAGCTATAAACCATGGAAAGAATTTATTAAACCCTATAATTTAGTTGAATATGCTAATGTAGAGTTCAGAACTTGAAGACTTTTGTTATTAATTCTTATTTCTTAAGTCTTTATTACAAAGCATTTCAATAAATTCACTGCCTTACTAAAAAGAATTGACCGCAAGTTCACTCTGAACACGCCCACAACTCCAAGTGAAATTACCCCAATAATATCAAATTGGAACTAATGTTAAAGAGAACTCAGATGTGCATGTGTCAGATCCTAACAGGCACACTGTGATGCTGTGTGAGATCAGTTTATCAGCTCACTGCAAACACGTTAAAGGCACACACATGTATGAGCCTGAGCAAGCTGAACTAGCCCAACGAACAGGAGAAGAAAGCACAGCACTCTTCTAAAAGCAAATGGGAAGGACGCCCACAAAACTGAGTTATCAATATTGAGTTATCATAGGTCTTTCCATCACAAAAGAAAACACTTTTACTTACCTAAATTTCAATTTTTAAAAATACAATCACCAATGTCTACATTTCATTTGTTTTTCTCAAAACCATCAGGAAATAACTGCTCAAATGTGCCAAAACATCATTCACTTTGGTATAAAATTAAAACAAAAGCAGTGTTACTAACAATCAAATGTCCTCTGAGGAATTCCACCAGGTTTCTTTGTGGGAAAGGAGGGAAATGTGTTTCAGGCTGTCAGAGGAGTAAGAATGACATCGTGTGGCTCTAGAAAATCAGTGTTAGCATAGGCATAGTAAGCTCGTAATCCCAACCTAGACGCACACCACCAAGACCATGGGCATCCTAGAGTTGAGAAAACAGAAAAATACTTCACTGCCAAAACTTCTACACTTCACTGCTCCTCCAAGGAAGGTGAGTGTCTCGCTGTTCAGCATCTTCCAAGAATTCAGGTTAAAAAGACGGAAAATGTGTTCGTATTTAATATTATTCTCATCCACTGGCCCAAAGATCAGGTACCAAGTCACAATTATTCACAAACTTCTGAAGTAAGCCACAATAAATTTTCACTTGACTGAATTAGTTAAGGGGTCTGTCTTAGTTATTTTCTTGTTACTAGAACAAAATATCTGACATCCACAGCTTAGAGGAGGAAAGATTTATTTTAGCCCACAGTTTGAAGAGGTTTCAGTTCATTGTCAGCTGGCTCCAAGACGGCACGGCAGAAAAGAAATCGTCCGTGGCAAGGCAGAAAAGAAGAGAAATCTGCGAGTCTGCCTTCCTCCTTTCCCTTTATTTTCCACCTAGGCTACAAGTCTATTGGTTAGTGCCCCCACACCCAAGGTGCGGCTTCCGTCTTCAATACTTCAATAATTCCATCATACACATCACGCTGAACCAATCAACGGACAGATCCAGGTATTGTACCCAGAATCCAGTCATCTCACAAGAGCCCTGCCTATGAGCTCAGGAGGCTTTGAGGGGACAGGTAGATATAAACTATGACAGGATCTTTTGAGCCTTGGTTTAAACCTTGTTTAGCCTTATCTCAAGCACTCATGTTTCATATAAAGAAAGGGAAACATCTTGTCTTCTTCTCCCTCATAGTCAAATTTTCACATTTTATGAGTTAGGAATATGAGTTCTATATACAAGTAGGCAAATCTAAATGATGAGGGAACAAAAAAAGTGCTCATTTGGCTGTTCTGTCTGTAACTTACAATTAATTTTTATAAGGAACAGCACATACACAAAGATTATAAAAGAAGGCTGTGACTGATCCCTGGTGATCAACAGGAAAGTGACAGGCCTGACAGAGAGGCAGCCAGCAGACTGTGGAAGGAACAGACTTTGCTGAAGCAGAAAGAAAAGGCTGAAGACCCTTACTTCCTGCCATGAGGGGACTAGGTGACTTCTGAGACACCTCACAGCATGCCAGGGTCCTATGAACAACAAACCGCACATTCTAGAGCTTGTAGATTCAAAGTCATAGAGTTACCCGGAGATAATTTTTGGTTATCTAAGTGGATATAAGAAAATCACAGTTTTAATAAACTGTAGGCTTAAAAAATCATTTTCACATCCTTCATTCCATGGGAAAACCAACAACTACACAGGAATGTGAGTGTTGACAAGGTACCCACAGTAAATAACCAAACACAGACGTCTGCTCTTCCTCTCCTCGGGTCCACCAGACACACCACTTTAACCTGGGCCCCCATTATGTGCACAAACATTCACCTCTCATCAATTTCTTCACCAGAATTCCCAACTAACTAGACTGGAAGCCCTGTGGGCAGCAGGGACTTCACGACTTAGTTCAGAGTCTCCTCTGAGTGTCAAGAACATCCTCTGTCATTTTTTAGATTAGCCAACTTTCCGAAACACTACTGAAAGAAAATTCCCAGCATTCACAGTTTAAAGGGGAAGGTTTTAGAGTAATCAGTCCATATTTGCCTGGCTCCAAAGAAAAAGCATCAGGGTAGAACGGCATAGAGGAGCAAAGATACTTAATTCACGGGAGCTGGGAAGCAGAATACATGAACAGTGCCAGAAAAGATCAGGGACCAGATACGGAGCCCAGCAGTGCACTAATACCCTGGGTGGTGCCTCCCATGGCAATCAAGTTGCCGATCAAGCCTCCTTGTCACAATTACTAAGTACTGAAGAAATCACAACTCCATAGACACTCAGTTCCTACCACGTTTTAGGCAAAAATAAACACCTTAGTTCAGTGATCTTCATATCTCCAAATTCCCTCACTCTCAGTTATTTCAAAACTGAAGTCCAAACAGTAGGAGCAACCGGCCTATTTTTGAGCCTAACATCTGACTGTGTGCAGGTACCATATGACACATGTTACACAAATTTCGCTTTTATCTTTTGGGCAAGCTGATTGAATCAAAACACTCAACAGTCTTGTGCGTACTTTGTTGTTTGTGCTGTTTTCTTTCAGAACCCTTTTAGGATCTTCTGACTCCAGAGTTTGAAAGTTTCGCGGTGCTGTGCCCTTCTGAGTAGCTTTTTAGATCTCTTGTACTTACTGTAAACAATTCACAAAACAGTAACCTTGAAATAAAGGGAGGTAGGGGTGTAGCTCAGTGGTAGACTGCATATACAGCACCTGCAAGGCCCTGGGTTCAATTCTCAGCACCACCCACTCACCAAGGCCCCCGGAAATAAATACAAGTAAGAGAAAGGTACCACGCAGGGTGTAAGCAGGACATAGATAATTTTTAAAACAAGCCTTGAATCATTATCTCTTGAAAATATTGCAGACATATAGTATTCATCTCTTTAAAAGTTAATACAGGTAAAAGTTAATACATTATAATCAACAACAAAGACCACAAATTAAACATCTTTGACTCCAAATAAAGAAATGATTGGGTTTCACATTCTACATTTTTTTACATCTTCCTTGAGATGTTTTCCAAAAAAATAAAATGTATTTAAAACCTAGTACAGTAAGCCTAAAAAAAAATTGTTAACTAAATGAAATGTGATAGAGACTATTTCCCAAGGTCTTTTTTTCCTTCCCTGATTTCTTTTGGTAAAACCAGCCCCTGGTTAGAGATATCACCTCCTGAGGGGCGTGCAACAAGGGCGGACATTCCCCAGCTCCCTAATGCCCAGGCTTGGCCAGGTGGCTAAGTCCTACCAAAAGTGTGGAGGGGCAGCTGGCACTCGTTCTTGTTAGGAAATGTGGAGAAGAACCAAGAAGAAAATAAAACTCTGAATTAATTTGAAGCACAGTGTTTTCAGGGCCTTTTGGGATGGCAGCTGTACACTAATACATTAAACCACTTAGTCCACACCCTCAAATCAGCTGTCAGCTAAACATCCTCAGGAAAGAGAAATTCTGAAAAAGTAACAAGAGGGAGCAAGGAAAATGAGAGAGGAAGAAGAGGCTATTAAATTTAGAAGGTGGAGAAAAAATTCAAGAATCACCAAATCTCTCTGCATTTAAAAAACCACTTCAAAATCTTTTTAAACATTTGAACAAACAGTATTCATAGTACTCTAGATGTAAGAGTTTATTTTCCTAAAACTTAAACTGAGAACTAAGTGAATAAGTATTTAAAAAAATATATATTAAACTTGATCTAAACACACTATATTTAAATGCTCAAGTACTGTTGCCAGTTACATTAACAGAATTTTTAACTGACATTCATCTGCCGCTTCGATGTCTTTTACCTCTTCCCAGCATAATCCTTCACAGAAATCCACCCAAAAAGGCCACATAAATGCACACATTTAAATGAAAAAAACCATAAACAGTACTTATAAATCTAAAGATCCATGCATATTAGGGATCTAAAATTAATTTTGATGGGGTAAGGAACAGCTAATGACTGGTTGTTTGATCAAGGTTATATGTCTATATGTGTTTTCCTGAGCACACACTTCGAAGTTATCAATATGTAATACAACAACCATTGTTAATTCCCTGTCACTCTGTCTATAATTCAGTTTTGACTGTACTGTTCTTGTGCTACTTTGTGTCTTTTTGTTAATGTTTTCCCTCCTTTGTTTTTTTTTCTTTTATGCTTTAAAAAATAAATAAATAAAATAAAAAATTTTTGATGGGGCAACAAATTACACATTCAGACGCCCAGATAAAGAATGTGAAACGATCATTGCTTCATTCCACAAACCAATCTGATCAGATATTACTCCAAATAACACTCAACAAGGCATATAAATTGTCCCTTGATCTCTATTTGACCCAAAAAATACACACACACTTAAAGAAAACTGAATATATTTAATACATTTCAGTTTCTCTGGAGATATTAAGGAAGCTATGATTACGTTTGCAGGGAACAGGGACATCCCCGTGGCCTGGGAGAGTTGTTCTGCTTTGTGATGATCTCTAAATATATTCATCATATAATTTCCTAAGAAACAAGCTGAACAAATGCTAATAGACAGACAGAACTATTTATTGTAAAAAAAATAATTGCAGGTTATTTTAACAGTCTTCAGTTGTTCCTAGAATCCATGATGGACTCTTAGAGGCCTCTTGAGTGACCCTTGTACAAATATACATTTGTACATTTAAAGAATTCACACTGTTTAATCAACTCTGCTTAACAACTCTTAGTTTGTAAGAGACAATCACAAAGCTAATTAGAAAACTCCTTAAAATCATGTTTCTCCTCTATTTTTCAGCATTTCTTCTGATCAAATCTCTTTCAAAATGTAGGCTGTGAATTCTCCCTGCACACCCTATGCACATTTTAAAAGGCAAACAGGTGTGCTTCCTTTTGTACACTCAAAGCTGGTAGATGAAACTAGATTTGTGCTACTCTTTGGAAAGCAGGTAGAGTCTTTTAAAAGTACCTAACACCCCCCTTGTGAGAAAAGAGAACTGCCAATACTGACTTGGCCTGGCAGTGGCTGCACGCAAGCTCTCCGGCGCACCCACAACCTCAAGGGCGGACCCTGGAAGTAGTCTTTTCTGCGGCCTCTAGATCTCATGGTCTTCAAGTGCTCAGAAGCAGAGAGGACAGGGGTTCTCACCACCCTGACAAGGATGAGACACCTACAGAAGGGACAGCAATGCGAGATAAAAAGAACCCTGACACCACACCCCACAGGTGAAGGTTGGTCACCAAGCCATTCGCAGCCTCGCTGAGCCCCACTCACCCTGTGGCTCTGAAGTCTCAAGAAGCTACACTGTGAACCTCGCTGACCATTTTTAAATTCCCACTCATGAAATCACAAAGAAAACCTCAGACCCTGTCCTTAGCCTCACAGTAAGAGTTTTCGAAGAGAAAATAACTCAGTCAATAAACACTTGTCTTGGTTCAATCTCCAAATCCTCAGCGCCATCCCACACTGGTTGTGTAACTGTGATCCTGGAGTCTCCAAATATCCCAGTTCTGCTTCCAGAACCTGTGTTCATTTAAAGCAGACAGACCTCACCCTGGCACAACAGGGCGCTGCTGGGCTTCTCTTCCCCGCAGGCCCTACCTCTTCACCTTTTGCCTTCTCAACACCCTCAGGGTTGCACCCACCCCGCTGACGTCCAGCCCCATCCTCCTGCCAATCACTGCCCCAAGGCATCGTGTTTCAGGAAGTGCATGCTAAGGACTGCAAATATCAAAGCAAAATCAATCCCACTTCTACAGTGTCTCCTGTGGAAGCCACTTCTCAAAAAGGCAAGAGGTCCGTGTCACTACTTCATCAATGCGTCCTGAAATTAAACTGCTACCTGGTGCTAACACACACCTGCTACTCCCCAAGCTGCTTCACTTGATGATCTGTTTTAACCCTGCAAAGTGGCACCCATGGTCCCACTCCCTTCCTTTCTCTTCCTACCTAGTTTGATCTCACATGATCAGGTCAGGCAGGCTTGGATCCTTCCCCGTACTTTTCTCAACTTCTTCAAAGTTCTGGGTTTTCCTAAGGGGCCTCTTCTATCCATCAAGATCTTGTACATTCCAACTCAGCTGACTCACCAGCCTTGGAGCATGGGATACAGATTCTATCTGGAAGTCACACCCATCTGACCAGATCCTCCTAGGTCAGCCTTATTCTACAACACAAGAGCTCCCCTCACCTGTCCCTCTCCTGGGCACGCCCACCCAAGTGTCTGAGAGCCAATCCATAAGGCTCGATATATCTCAAAATACAAGTCTTCATCTGTGTGTCAAGTAAATACCTCAAGGATCACTGTGCTGGCTAGGGCTCTACCACTTTTAAGGAGCCAGGAAATAAAATCTGAGTATCATCAAAGATTTTTGTTATTGTTATAATAAGACATTTCCATTCCCAGAGCACCAATCTTGGCAAGAGAGACAGTTTTCTACAATCTTTTTCTTCCATACTACAGCCTCCTCTCCTGAAGGTTATAGACACTGCTGTTATCACCTACTTAGTAGATATAAAATAAATTTGGAATTTCTGAGAATTGAGAGTCATAAAAACCAATTATTCTGCTTTGCTATGGGAGAATTGACATCTCATTCTACAATCATTCCACAGCCTCCAGATCTACTGACGTGTGACTTGCTCCCACAGTAAACGGCATTTGATTGTGCTTACGCTCGCATCTACTTTTCCAGTCCTCTATCTTCCCACGCAGTTACCATTTATTTATGGTACCAGGATGTATGACTAGCAGCTGTCTTCCCCTGCTGCTGATCTGCAGCTGCCAATACAAACTAGGCTCCAAAATCAAATGACAAGATTGCCGCTGCCTCTAAGTATGATAAGATTAAACAGAACTCTCTGATATACAATGCACACACACCAGTACTAATCAGTTTTATGTTCTGTTGTTTTAGTTTAGAGCCTTTGTTCTTCATTCTGGTAACAACAGATGAGCTTTAATTATGTGCAAGGCATTATAAGAGCTTAAAAAATGATAAAAGAGCAGCCCTAACCAGAAGGAGGGAAAATGCACCTCTCATTACCTCCCATTCGTACCACTGGTCGAAGGAGTTCATACAAATTCTATTTCATTCATAATCAGTCATTAGGTCCCTATCTTTACCCCCAGTTTACACAAAAGAAAACTGAAGGGCACAAAGTTTAGAACTGCAATACCGACTCCACGTCCACATATTCAAGTAAGTGGTAGCAACAGGATCCAGAGTATTTATTTCTGACTACAAAATGTTTGTAAGACCTTATAATCAGATAGGTAAGTTCAATGTATCTATAAACAATTATAAGGGGGCAAAAATAACTATTTTGAAGGTGGTATAATGAAAATTTTTCAAGATCACAAGGAAAAATAAAGAACAATGCTCTGTGAGCATGGCGGCCAGCAGATGAGGCTGAGCAGTGTTTCCAGCTAAGGAGCTGGCACTTGACCACGGCAGCTGAATGTCCGGGCTCTCCCCTTTGGAAAGCAGCGCTCACTCTTTCCTCACCTTTGCAGTCATGGCTACTGTGGGACTGTGAGGCCCTTTGACATTTAAAAAGGAGGGAAAATGTGATGAAGTGGCTCCTCCCTACTTTCCAGTCCTCTGAAGGTTTGCAGTGCTTGCATATACCACCAAAGTCCAGGCTGACACGGTCATCCGCCAGCAAGGTCAGGTATCAACCAGTCACTGTCACATGGGGACTCTGATGCCAAGGTCAAGTGACTTTGCCAAGGTTTGTTCAATGATCAGGAGAGCTGAGCCACAGGCTAGAAGAGCACTCTTAATTTCCAGAAGTCACTTCTAAAGACGCTAATACTTTACTTAAATACCAACAGAATGCAAGCCACATTCAATGGGACCCTTGGCAGCGCACGGCAGAGCCAGTGCTTGGGATATCAGTGTTAGGCCAGCCTCCAGCTCTTATAAACTTCCCCAGTGGACTAAAAAACGAGGCAGATTTTAAAACTTCAAAAGAAAAGAAGAGCTACCTCAGAGAAGTTCTCACCCAACCCAGAAGGGAGCGATTCCAGGGCCAGAGACCAGGGTCTCAAAGTAACTTCCAGCGCCTCCTGGGAAGACGAAGTGAAAAGGCAGAGTGCAGATGACCAAGAGATAAAGAGGCTCACTGGGGGCTACCGCACATCACAACCGCTGCCCAGGCGAGCTCGCTTGAGCACCCGCCGTCAGCCAAAGCTTTGCTGAATTACAAACACGCTTCAGCATAAAATGTTTATTAAACGTTTATTTAATTAAAAGCATAGCATCAAATGCCACCAAAAAGCCCTCAGGCACATGATACGACCTTAATAAATACTCTGCAGATTGATATAAAAATGTTTCCATTTCTATGACAACAGTAATCCAAAGGATGATCAAATATTGTCATCAATGGTTATATTTTTTAAAAAACTCATTATAGTAAAAGACACATTGCCCAAAATGATGAGATAAATATGTTCTGTGTAAGGAGGAGGTTTTTGACTATTCTGAAGGGGATTTAATGGCAATGTGTCTTACTGTAATAAATATCTTAACTTAAACATTCCTGAATTCTTTATCATTCCTTGTTGATCAACCATTTACAGGAATATTTGTCAAATGAAAACATCACAGCATGTCCTCATCCATCTTATTCAGTGGATCTGGTCTTGCAAAATCTGTCTCTTCCCCACAGTCAAAATGACCATGACAGGCAAACATGTTGAATGATTCAGGTCACCAAGGCAGCCACAGCGGCCCCAGTCCAGACAGGAAAGACAATCACCAGCACTGCATCGGACAGTGGCAAGAACAACGGGACAGGTGTGTTCAAGCAAGGGGAGGCTCTGGAGGGGAAATAATCACCATGTGCTTTTTACTATAATAATTTTAATGTAAACATCTATCCTATTTTTTAATCACATCTTGTGGATCAAAGCAACAGCTGGAGGGTCAGCAGAGCAGGTCAGTCACAGTGAATACTGAGCTTGAGACCCTAAATTCCATCCCCAACATAAAAAATAAACAAACAAACAGCTGATGGTAGCCGGGACAGAATTTCTACCCATCAACCAGAGATCTTTCTGCTGCTTCTGCTTTTACTATTAGCAAAGCTGAGAGAGAGAGAGGCTTGCACATGTATTACCAAAGGGATCCAATAACCCAAAGAGAAACTAGGCAAAAGTTCAATTATGATCAATTTGTTCAGAGCCCCATGAATTTCTCAACATTAAATTACAAAGGGAAAAATGTTTCAGTGGGTAAACAAACAAACATGGCTGAATACCATCAGTGCAAACTAGTCTCCAAACTTTCTTGCTCACCTGCCCCCTTAAAGGAATTTGGAAAAACTAATGCATGTACACACACACACACACACACACACACACATGCACATACATACACACACACACACACATACACGCACATACACACACACACACACATACACACATACACGCACATACACACACACACACACACACACACACAGCCTCTTGCATTTTCAATCTGGCATTCAAGTATTTTGCAGTCATTTTAATAGTTACAAAGGATGTAATTTCCTACGTACTACAAATATGACTTGGATAACGCCGCTGTATCACTCTCATAGATACACACAATAGAAGGATCTGATACCCTTCACAATCCATGTTTAAATATACATGAATAGGCACTATCTGGATAATCAGTCTGAGAGTTCCTCTTCCTGCTTGAAATTACACAGCCAGCCCGCACCCCCAGGCTGCGCTCCTAAGGCCCAATCTCTTTAGACTCAACAGTCTTTTGTTGCTCATCATGTCTTACTTTTCTGCAACAACAACAACAAAAAAATGTGTAGTATATAAAATTTTCTCATTTCTTTGACCATAAAAGAAAAATTCTTCTAGCTTAGACCAAGGTACCATTCATTCGTTCTTATCAAAACAACTTAAATACATGACAAAGTGTGATGATTAAACACAAAAAGGTCAGGGGCTGGGGGTATAGCTCAGTGGCAGAAGCGCTTGCCTGGCAAGCGCAAGGTCCTGAGTTCGATCCCCGGTACCGGGAAAAAAAAAAAAAAGGTAAGCAGTTGTATGATAGTGTCACAACTGAGAGGGTGGCATTCTGAGTCATGGGGCCTTCCTCAAAACAAGGGAACTTTGTGTTTAGTGACACAAAGGTCTTTATACCTCAGGGCAGTGCACCAGATTACAGTCTTAGCAAAGTGAAAGATCAGCTAAGACGCGGGATCCAGGAGGAGACAAAGGCCAAAACTGGTATATTGTCAGGCAGGTCATTCCCACGGAAGAAAGATCTTAAGGATGCAGAAATTGGGTCTTTAATATACTCCTGCCACAGACCCCTGAGAGAGAGTCCAAGTGCACAGAGGCTCTGTCCAAAATCCTAGAGCCAAGTCCCCAAGCCACGTGGAGGGTCCAGCTGCCATGGGTTTAAAAGTCACAGTCACATGAACAATCTTTTATATATGTTCTACTCCACCCACACTGGCAAGTATTCCTCATCATGACAATCAAAAAGTATTTGAAAAAGCTACAGTTTACATAGGACAGGAAGTGGGCAAAATATCAGTGATGCCTATATGTAATTATGACATGTGTCTGGGTGTCCACAGGTGAGCCAGCAATGTTTAGAGGAAAAGAAGAATTTACATATCTCACCTATGTCATTTATTTACCTTTCCTTTATTACAGCAAAATCATTATCTCATTAAAAACTAATATGCTCACACAATAGTTGTTCTACTTTCAGAATTCACAAAGGATTAAAAGATCATATATATATATATATATATATATATATATATGAAGTCTACAACAACTTCGTATTTTTAACCAAAAATGTAAACTGAAAAAATGCAAAAGAATAAAAATCAAAATTTTAAATCATTTTCTTGCCCCAAACAGCCATTTTTCATCTGAGTGTGCTACTATTCCAAACAGTCTGCTCTTCCAATATTCTGCTCTAGTCACTAAAATACATACAACCCAAATTATAGTTGTGGACATCAAAATTTTCCCCTAAATACTTTAGTGTTTCGCAGAACTGAATCTTATTAAAGGTTTATAAAAATAAAACTAGCCACAATTCTAGCATTCAACAGCCATCTAGCTGCTTAAAAAAAATCAGCGTTGCACTTCAGCCATGTCATTTCTACAGCCATATTTTACATGTGAGAGTAACAGGAATTAGTAATGTGAAGTACTTTCTATTGACTATAAGGAGCAATTAAATTTTGCTTAATATTCTAAAATATTCCCCAGCTGATACACACAACTTTTGCAATTTCTGTGCTAATTGCCACGTTCCTCTGAAATCACAAGATGGAACCAAAAATGAAAAGGAAAGGAAAAAAGACATTCAGTGCAACTGCAAAGCAACACTTTCCTACATAGAAAAACTATTATGTGTGTGCTCCAGGGGAGAAGCAGACTGACCATTATTAATTTATCTTTTAACTCTGACAATAGCAGTGCCACCATCCAAACTTCACAGCCATCAGACACAGCTGCCTTTGTTCTAAGAGCAACTGAGTCAGAAAATCTGTCCCTTGAGCCTAGACTGTGCCAGTTCTAAGAGAGGATGCTTAGCTGCAAGCTGCGCTGGGTCAGCACTGAGCAGAGGATCCCTCAAGAGGCAACTTAGTGCTTCTGCCCTAATACTGAGGAGTGAACCCAGACCCTTGTGCTGAGTCACATCTCCAGCCCTTTCTTTTTTATTTGGAGACAAGATCTCACTAAATTGCCCAGGGTGGGCTAGAGGAACCTGAGATCTTCCTGCCTCGTCCTCCCACAGTGCTGGGATTACAGGAGGGTACCACCATACCCAGTTCTTTCTGCTAATAACTAACAGTAAAACTGTTAATACCTAGAGGTTCACAATGACCCATGATGATAGCAAATTAGCTGATAGCTTCTAAATACATGTCACAGAACCCTGTGCTGAGAAGCACATCTGCATTAGCAAAGTATCTTTCCTAGAGACCACTAGGGAGCTATGGAAATCAACACGGAACACAGGGAGAGCATGGCAATCCCTCCAGTAAATCATGATCCTCCTCCTGGGAAGGAGGCAGTGAGCCTATACCTAAATGTCACAGCCTCTTCCTGCTACCCACTTCACACTGGTTTTCAAGTCACCCTGCCACATGTACTTACACAGGATTCAGATAACCCAGGCCTTTACTCTACATTTTCTCAGGCTTTTCCAGAGTTTTCTGCCAAGTGAATCTATATTCTGAAACATCAACCGGATATTGTCTCTTATAGTAAAGCAGGTCTGTTACACCAGGTACACACAAAACTGTTCTAGCTGGACCTGATAGGGAAGGCCTATAATCCCAGCACTCTGGGAGGCTGAGGCAGCAGAATCATAAGTTCCAGCCCAGCCTGGGCAACTTAACTGATTTAACAAGACCATGTTTCGAACCAAAACATAAAGGACTGGAGATATGACTCACTGTGAAGGTTGTGGGTTCAATCCCCAACTACCCCCCACACATACACAAACACAACTTTAAGAAAACAACCCTTTCTGCTCTCCAAATACACACACACCTGCTCACTCTCCATCACTCTGAGTACACACCTGTGGTGGCTAAGCCAATGAATCAGTGTGACACCCAGCTATTTGTTCAAATATTATTGTGGCAGTTTCTATGAGGATGTTTGGCCCTGACCATTGTATTTCAATCTGAGACTTTGTGTAAAGCAGACTGCTCGTTCCTGAAGTGGGTGGGCTGATCACTCAGCAGAAGGCCTGCACACTAAAAGGAGCAGAGCTTCCCCAGAAAAAGAAAATTTCCCCGTGGCCTTGGGGCTTCATGTGCAACACCAGAGAAGGGCTGTGGGGCTCAAACAGTGAATTCTTTCCTAAACCTCCTGGTCTTCCCTACCAGATTCTAAACCTGTCTCACTTCCACAATCCTCTAAGTCAATTCTGTAAATAAGTTTCTTTCCCTACAGAGACACACATCCCATCAGCTGTGTCTCTTTAGACCTCTACTACAGTACTAAACTTACCTCTGAATCATACCATCTTAGCCCCAAAGACTTTGAATTGAAAATCAGACTCACAAAGCTTTAGGATGATTCTAGGCTCGGAAAACAATCTGTATACATACCAGTCATTCCCTCAGAGCTGCACAGGCCCTCCGGAGGACCTGCAGAATTGGAGGACACAAGCTGCAAGGATGGTGCTAGGATGGAACTCTGTGAAACCTGGCATGGCCCTGACAGACATGGCCTGAGGCTAGAACTCAGTGAACAGAGACATGGCCTGGAATATAGAGCCATGAACCATGACAGGAGACTTCAGCAGCATTAAAGGGCAAGAGGCATATCTGGAAGGCATAGAAAGAATAGTACTAGGAGCAGTGCACCAGTCCAAAAGCCTAGAGGGAGTCAGCAGCACAATGGGAGAGTGGGCAGCTAGAGCTGGGCCTCCAAGCTCAGTGTTAAAACAGAGAAGGACCGCTGGGCCAGAGCTCAAACAGTTGCCAGTGGCCAAGCTGTTCCAAGGGGACTTGTCTGTTCTAGGTCATGGGAGGCAAGCTGGACACAGCAGCATTCAGAACACTGAAGGGTCCACGCAGAGCAGAAACTCTAGCCAGGTGGGAGTGTGGCCTCACCACACCTGAAGCCATCACCACCTGAGCAAGGCAAGGGCCCAGAAGAGGCCACAGGCGGGGGACTCTGACAGTCAAGGAAATGACAGCTAACAACCAGGAGAAAGTATAAACAAGAGGCCAAGAAATCACAGAATGAATTCTACCCCACTGTCCACACAGATTCAAACACACACTTGATTCAAGTCACATATGCTGCTGAATTTCAAAGCAGGAGGAAATAAACTCATTTACAATTATCACTAAAGAGAAAATCTTGTAGTCACTGCTTTGTGCTTACACTTTCCCAGGCAGAACAGGAAAACCCAAATAGCATCTGATACAATTTACATAACTTTACATAATTTCACGATTACCAGTCAGCAGAGAAGTTCCAGACCACAGCTCTTCCATTTATTTGCCACCAAAAAAGACAAAACGGAAAACATCCTGGGCAAGTGGCTCTCTATCCTATTATGAAAAACACGAAATCAATTCTACAGCTTTTCACAGTGACATCTTCCTAATATTGGAAGTCTGATCACTCTAACCTAAAATCTTAATGATATGATTTAATCGATCAACAAAGGTTGACTAATCCTCTCCCCGTTGCTATTTTTAAAACAGTAATCTCAGGACAAGGAAGAATCGCCCTTAGCTTAAAATCTGCAAGCTGCTTGACCTTGGAGAAGCCTCACTCTCTCCAAATGTAAAATAGGACCACCAGCCAGTTCACAAGGTTGCTGTGAGGGTAAAATGAAGTGTAGACATCTGGCGCTGCAGTAGGTGCTCAATAAAAATATTTTGTGGGTGACAGAAACTGTATCTAATCAGAAGGTTATGGCACAAGAATGAAAGAATTCGTGATTTATTTATTTACTGTGAGAAGACCATGATAAGGGAATATGTGGTATACAGCAAGTGTCAAATAATCAAACACAAACACCCAGCAGGGATGACATACACATACTTTAAAATCACCCCTAGGTTACTTACAATACCTGCTAATGTCAACACTAGGTCACTGTTTGGGGAATAATGACAGGAAGACAGATCTGCACATTTCCAGAACTTACTCAATTTTTTAAAATGTTTTTCATCTGTGATTGGTTCAATCAACAGATGTGGACCAGGGAGTAGATTGTTCACTTTCCACTCATAAACAGAGTTCTTCACCATCAAGGCCTTTGACTTCGATAAGGGAGATAAGAGCCACCAAATCTGCCTTCACATTCTTGTCTCAGCTCTGTCCTTCCTTCCCCAGACTCACACACAGCTGCTCTTGCTGTTCTAGTGACCAATCTCTTCCAGAGTCCTTTCACCAGTCTCACATGTTGTGCTACTTGGACAATTCTGAGCAGACAGAAATTGTGTGGAGCGCTGGCCCAAGGGGGTCAGGGGGTGGCGAGCAGGGCCGCATGGCTGGAAGAATCCGAAGTCAGGTCCGCCAAGGATATGCAAGGGCACCTCTTACTCCCCTGGTTCCATGCCTGGCACCCAGACACACAGTCCAAACAGATACAGACCAAGCAAGGGGGAAGTTCTGGGAGTAACCAAATGACAATTTAAGGAGGCCTCCGTGCCAAGTGACGGCCACTGTGTGGAATGCAGACTCAACTGACTACAGGGAATGCCACTTATGACCAATGACACCTGCGTATGTGGCACATGAAGCAGACATTCCCCAAAGCATTGCAGAGGGCCGCTCTTCAGCCCCAAACCATCTCCTCACTCCACCATCTGCTCACGCAGAACAGGAATGACAGTAAGATGCAGCCCGAGCCATCAGCAGCCATTCTCCAGCACCCACCCGAGGTGAAGCACCCCGAGGAGAGGTCAGGCCCAGCTTCCCAAGGTCCCAGTCATTCAGAAGTTTCAATGATGCAATCTGAAGATAGTAAATACAGAAATCACTTCAAATTATTTACTATTTAGGTCAAAACATGCAAATGCACACACATACACATGAGTCCATGGTTCCAAAAGCCAGTGCTACCCTGATCTACACCACAGCAAATGCCTACAGAGGCTCCCCACCTCATCATATAGGATTCAAATCCCTAGAAGTTGTTTTAAAAGCCTATTAGGTGTCAACAGAGAAAGCATTACTTTGTTTCCTATCTACACTTTCCTCCCACCACACACCAGTACCCAAAATATCTGAACAAAAGTATACCAACTTTGCAAAATGTGTATGACTTTTAATTTACTCACTGTCAGGCTTATTAAATACCCTCTACTCTTTCTTAATACCATGTGCTTTTCTTCTTTGCACCAAACTATTCAATTGTTAATTAGTCTCTCTCTGCATCCCTCAATTCTGAGTGGTCAATTAGGATTAATATTGCTTTTTAACTTTTTAGCCACATTTTCTTTATATAACACATTTCCTTATTAGTAAACACATGCAATTCTAGTTATAATTTAAACTCTCCAAAGAAAACAATCTGATTAAGTCTCATTAGCATTAATAAAATGTCATTTAAATAATAAAGTACAAATTTTAAAAACTGGCAGTCTCAGAAAGCACAATCACATTCTATTTTGAGGCCACGGGCAAACAGTGGTTGCAGACTGGTGAGTCCTGTTGTCTGATGACTTCGGAGTCCGATGCACCACCCGCCAGCATCTCTTCCTTTATGATCAACTACAGCAAAAACAGCAATTCTCAAAAACAGTCCTAGGACCAGGCTGTAAAATTTGGCAGGATCTACCCATTTCGCATAAGGGCATCTTCACACTTTCTCCTCACACTTCATGAATAAACATTCCCTTATTCAAATAAGTTATATATTAACTAACTACAGCAATTGCAATTCAACTTTGAATGGTAAATAGAGTCATTCTGGCAAGACTGCAGAGTTTGAAATGCAAATCACAGAAATTTTAATAATGGCGAAAATAAAAATTGGTGGCTTGATTCCTAAGGCACTGTAATTCCAATACTTTTATTGCAACAGTAGAAAGCACACATAAATACTTCTCCATTTATAAGCCAAGGGGTTTTATGTGGATGCGTATCATCACACATGTCTACCTGCAATCTAATATAGGAGCATCCTTTCAGGGCATCCATAGGCACCAACCAGGAATCCAAAGCTCCCCAGCCCCTGATATTAAGAAGTAATGCTATTACTTCTCAATAAATAACAATGAAACAGTCACTGGATTAAATAATTTCCGTACATTACCACCGTAAACAATAATTATTTGGCAGCTGCCCTTTGCGAGCTTTGCAAGTACTTATAAATCAATCAAGCCTTATCGATTTACTAAGCCAAAACATCTTACATTTTGCTCCACTAATAAGGGCCATAATCCCCCACCGCACTTAGTGAGGCTTTCATGTAGTATGTTCCTTAATACTTGTAATATGAAAGATTAGTGCTGATTACCAGAGCAAGCATCCCGCTCAGTGACTGGCCAGCCGGCCACCAAGCCCAGGTCGCCATGAGGACGTCCTAATTAACAGAAGGACTGCTGGTGGGAATCACGTCGTAATGACATCCTGCGTCTGCTGCCCCACTGGTTTCCCTTCCTCACAGCATCTACTGTAATAATGACAATTCACACTAATTTAAACATTAAATTTAAAATAGCAAGGCAAGAAAATATGGAACTGTAAAGAGTTCTATGCACCATGCAAAACTACCATCTAAAATAACCAAACTACTCTTTCAGTGTGGGACTGCAGATGGCACATTACTTTGGCCAATCCCCACAGTGGCCTTTAAAGTCAAGCTTTTCCACCTTGGCCCGACAAGGAAAGATGTCCTCCCCTCCCTTCTCCCATGGAACAATGCACAGGACTCGCACACTCTCCCAGGCTGCCACACACATAGTGACCATCACTTGGCTTCCCTCACTACACAGTTAGGGACTGAACACTGTTCTGAAGGTTCCAAAAGTGAGCCCATGTCTCCAAGACCTGGAACCAAGGGTTTTGCACAAGCTGAGCAAAATTCCCAGCCCCATCTCCAACTCTTTACAGAAGGAAATTCTGCCCAGACACTCTTAGTACTAAATTTTCATCCTAGTTAACATGCCCCTTAAACCAATAAAACATCATCATCCCAACAGGAACACAGAAATTTTCCTTCTATGCCCCAGCCAGATTCCTGGACTCTGTGTATGTGGATCCTAATTCCAAAACAAACTCCATTCTTCATGCATAAAATAGGAAAATTAGTACTCACACTTTCCTACCTTCTTTCCACCCTTCCCTCACAAGGATCACAAACCATGAAATTTCGGACTAAAAAGCACTTCAGAGATTTCTAAACTGTAACTCCTCACTTCAAAGATGAGGGCAAGCTGGGTGCAGCCAGTTGGGAAGCACAGTGAGAGCCCAGCGTCTCAATGAAAAACCTAAAAAAGATAAGACTGCTGGCTGAGAGGGACTTGCCCATGGAGCTAGATTTATGGTAGGAGAAAAGAAAGAATTCAGCTCTCTGTGCTGGGGGAATCGTTCAGGGCTAGAGCACTTGCCCAGCATCTGGGTTTGATCCCCAGCACTGTAAAATTATAATAAATTCCAAATAAATAATCAAACAAAAAGAATTCAGGTCTCTAGTTCAACCACAACCCCCCTTCCTTTAAGCTACTTTGAGTCCCAGGATCCATAAGAAACCTCTCACCACAGAGCTCCCAAACAGAAACCCTGCTTGTCTCCGATTGCTGTAACGCATGTTAATACTCTACAATGCCTTTTAAGTTTAACCACAACAAAATACCTGATAGGTTCAGTTGCAGAATTATAAGCGCTATTAGCTCTTTAAGAAAACCACACAAACAAACAAACAAACAAACAAAATATCCTGTTCAAAAAATAGATTTTCCTATTCCCTCTGGAACAACTGCCGCCTCTGGTCACAAAGCAATAATTATCCAGTCTTACAGCAATCAATAAAAACTCTTGCCCCATGAACCTGCTATTTCCTGACTTTGTTCTCTGCACTAAAGATTTTCAAGTCCTATTGATTACCTACTAAATTTCTTTAAGTTCTTTAGAAAAAGGCACTAAAGAAATCCTCAAGTTGGCCTAACTTGACACTGTTTGAATAGACTTCAAACCTTTCAGTCATATTAACGGCTTCCCTTTTCCCAGGCCTTCCTAGTTTCATCGTGAACCTGTCATATTATGGGCACCTGTGTGTCTTGCCGAACAGCACAGACTCTATAAGACACAAGTCTGATGGTCTTTCTGACATGAAACTGCAACTCCTCTCACATTTTCTTCCAAGTAAGATTAATAAACTACACCTGAGTGTTGGGGACCACAGATTCACAGTGGCTAACTTTGCATACTTCCCTAAGGGATAAGCAGAGGCTTAGGGTTATCAGTATTACCCTTTTGAGATTTCCCATGAACTCTTTAGGGATGGGCTATCCTCTCCTACCCACTAAGACTAAACTCAGACCACTAAGATTAAAAATCACTCCAGGGCAAGATCCTTCTTAGTGTGGGATCATCTCCGACCTCTTGAGTCATCCCAGGATTATCCCTGTAAGGTGAGCAACCACCTTACATCTCCCACCAGCCCCTCCTTCCACTGTGCCCACCCAATAAATAGTGGCTGGCTTAGAGTGTCTTTGCCTCTGCCCATCCTGAGGCACTGGCCTCCCAGCCCCATGTCATGCATTACTAAATTTGTCTGTTTATTTCCTTTTTCCATACCCCTTATACAGGAAGTTGGGGATCTTGGCCAGG
This sequence comes from Dinomys branickii, assembly GCA_004027595.1. NCBI lineage: Eukaryota > Metazoa > Chordata > Mammalia > Rodentia > Dinomyidae > Dinomys > Dinomys branickii. The sequence continues at coordinate 103,243 of PVLD010004555.1, read as the reverse complement.
TCCCCAACAATACCTGAGCTCTCAAGCAACACCATGAACTTTTACCAAATGAACCCATGAGCTCTTATGGTGCTAATATCAGTCCTCCAGAACTTCTAAAGCTAGTCACCAGAGCAGCTATTATTAGGTGCAATCATCTTACATCCTTCCCCAGAGCATGCAGCTACTCAACTGTCAGCTTTTAAGAGTATGTTATGAATGGGATAATGGAAGCATCAGAAATTAGGGGTCAGGCTTGACTCTGAGGGGCCCTCTGTGGTGCCACTGATCTCCTCTCAGGCTTCAAGTGTGTCTATGTCTCCCTCCAATGACCCCACATGTGCCTGCAGATCCCAGGCGAGGGAGGGTTTATGTACATGACACCTGTGTGCAGAGTTGGGGAAGGATTACCTCTAATTCTCTAACTAGAACTGATATTTTCCTAGGATCTCAGCACTACACTTCATCCATCAAGACAGATTTCCTTTCAACAGGTCAGCAATCACAAGAAGATTAAATAATTGAATGTTACATTGCATCTTCTCATTTGAGTGGCAGTTTTAATCCAAAGCCAGAGCTGAGAATACCACTGATGACCACTTAAAGCTGAGTGTGGCCCACATGAAACAGGCATCCCCCAAAGCACTGCAGTGCTGTTCAGCCCAAAATCCTCTCCTCATTCTATGATCTGCTCGTGCAGAACAGGAAAGGGAGTGAAGATGAAGCCCAAGCCATCAGCAGCCGCTCTCCAGCACCCGTCCACAGGGTTCCCTGGAGGGAGAGGTCAGGAATACAGGCTCCGAGACAGGAAGACTATCCCAAAACACAAGAAGGTTAAGTGAATCCCTGCACTCCCAGACCAAGTTACAACAGTGATGCTTGGACTGTTGCAGCCTGCCAGCTTTCTTCAGCAGACCATCCAATTCCTCACTGACCTTTGAGAACTGCTCCAGCACAGGCAGTGTATCTGCTCTGGGGCACACAGGAGTGTGAGCTCATACACTGGAGCTTAGTGTCCGGGACTGCAAAGCTGGCTACGTTCAAACAGCCACACAGTGGGAAGGACAGCTGCATCTGAATGTCCAGCAGCTGATGAATGCAGAAACAAAGTTGACAGACCCATACAATGGAACAGTACGCAGACTACAGAAGAAGCCACAGTTCCTATGAGCCCTAATGCTGGTACGTGAAGTGGAAGAAACCAAACTCTTAAGCAAGAACCTACGTGATTCCATACGTGCAGAATGTCCAGAATAGGAAGGTCTACACAGAGAGAAAAGTGGACTAGGGGTTATGTGAAGGGGAAGAAAAAGTAACTTTGGAGGTGATAAACTTTGGGAGTGAATATGCTAAAAACTACTGAACTGTATCCTTGAAAATGATGAATGTTATGGAGTCTAAATTGTATTCTAAACTTATACAAACAAAATGTGCTATTGCATGCCTATAATCCCAGCTACTCAGAAGGCTAAGGCAGAAGAATCACAAGGAAAAGCCTAGCCTTGGTAACATAGCAAGCCCCTGTCTCAAAATAAAAACATTAAGAGGGCTGGAGATGTAGCTCAGTGGTAGAGTTTGCCTAGCACGCACGCACTCAGTGTGGTGCACACATACACAAAGCACAGCTGCGATATGATCAACACTACAGCAACTGTCTATGCAGTCAAATGAGCACAGATGGGGTCTAATCTAGGAGTCTGGTGGAAGGGATGGATAAACTGACAGCAGAAGAGGGGGAGGAAAAGGGGAGGAGACCAGTTCTAGGCACAGGACAGAGTAGATACAAAGATCCACAACAGAAGCCCGTTTTTCTCCTTCTTCTGAGACAAGGATCAAGATGTCAGCTAAGGTCAAGACAATATTCAATCATAACAAACGTCACATAAATGTACCTCTTAGACGCTAGCCATTTTTTTACAAGCTCCTCCTTAGCAGGTTATCGATCATGCATAACAAAAGGGTAGTGTTTTAAAAAAAAATAGACCATTCTCCCTATTCATGAAAACAACACATCTTAACCTGAAAAAAGGGGTAAGATGTAAACACGGTGAAAGGTTACAGCAGTGCTAAAACCACGGTTACCCTGAAAACCACACAAGTCATTTCGAAAGGAAAGGAGGCAGGACAGAACACACGTTTGGAGGCAGCATCACAAGCCCTCAGGGGTCGCTGTGCAACAGCAAGGAGAAACACTGAAACGACACCCAGGGTTTGGAGGCAGATTTATTTACATCAAAAGGCACTGATGGGATCATTCCCAGAGTATCAGGCCCTGATCTCTGGTGATATAGGGCTGGTAAGAGATAAGCAAGCACGAGGTACAGAGGTAGAACAGCTTATCAGTTAGGGATTGGTTTATACAAGATGCATCACTATGCACCATAGTGACCAATTGTTTCTAAGAAACAGGAACAAACAGCTCTGGAAGAGGAACTACTACCTGGACATCTAACAAACTGAAGGGTACTGGCTGAGGATGGGAGGTATTTTCTGCTACAACTGCTGTCAGGTTCACACAGCAAAACAGGCAGAGCGCGATTCCGACCATCAGATACTTGGCTGACCTCAGTCCTCACACTTACAAGACAGACAAATTTCTTTCAAGCCTCTATAACATGCAGCCATTTGCTCCTACACCGCTCTCAGCCTACCTACTGGCAAAATCCTTTGTTGCAAAGCCTCCAGTGCATGACAGAGGCTGGTCTCCTTCCACCAGATGTCCACAGCACCTCTCTGCGCCTAGAGCCCCAACCCAAAATACTTCCAGACCTTGCTCGTTGTCCCCAGGAGCACAGGATGCAAGGGACCACCCAGCACAGAACCACTGGTTTGTAGCAACCTGATCTTATCCCTGTCAGGTTTGACCACTTCCTTGAATGATGTCTTGTCTCCTGTTTACGGTTCTAAATGCTTCATACCCTCAGTCACCCCACAAGAAAGATTAAAACTCATTAGGGAAACCTGGCAAAGAGGCTCTATGGTCCTATTCACTATGTCAGTTCTCTAAAACAGAAGAAAAGCAACACAACTAATCACCAAAAAAAAAAAAAAAAAAGACCCAAATCAAGGCATCCCTTCAGTGCTTCTTTTCTGACCTCCAGAAGCAATCTGTAATGAGCTGGCAGTCCGATCGGGGTTTGCTAAAAGGACTGCCTCTGCCCCTACAGTGACTACAGACGCCGCCGAGAAGGATGCTCACTGTAAGCTGAAGCCTCCCCCGCTATGTGAGCTCACCGTCTGGAGGCATCAACACCTTGTTGTTCTGTGTGCACCACCCGACAGGGTGCAAATCAGCAATGACCACGTCACACCAGAAGTCAGCCCTGCGGTCCTCCCCATAACCACAGTAGCGTAGCAGCAGCAGCTGCCCACAGGTGGTGATGATTGTGGCCACCCAGTATGTGTCCGGGTTGTTCTTGTTGGCCACCTCCAATTTCATTCCTGGCTGGAAGTTGCTCTGAATGCTGATTTCAACCTTAAAGCATAAGAAACACAGGAAGACCATTATTCTACTAGACACACACCTCCAAAAGACTGTAAGAACTGCTTTAAAACAGCACTTTAAGACAGTATTTTTGTTGTCCTACAATAGGCATGTATCTGTCTAGAAGAAATAAAATCTAAGCCACAAATGTAACACTAAAGCTTCTAGAAGGTTCAACAAAGGTAAAATCAAGTTTATAATATATTTCATTTCCAACATATTAATCATTGCAACGTGTACCCATATAAGAAATGACAACGCGACAGTCTGCTTTCCAAATGCAGTCTGGTACTGTGATTCTCTGTCTATATCAAATATCAACATGGGCTGCAAGCTTTCAAGCATTCAACAGTTCCATGTGCTGATAGCTACTGCATGGACAGTGTGAGCCCAGAAAATGGACTTCTCTTTTTGTCTTTCTCATTAGGACCTTCCCCCTCCCCTTCCAGCGTGGTACGTCTTAACATTCTAAAGCTTATGTATTCGCTAAAGGGTATGATGGAATCATAAATCATCCATGAGTCCACTGCTAATTTTCCTTTAAATCTGGCACACAGCCCTGGGAAAGTCTGCATTCTGGAGGACAAATGCGGAACACTGCCCTGCCATGTAGGGCACCAACTACTACTTGAAAAGGAAGTGGGGAGAACTGATCAATCACAGAAAACAACAGTGACTCTTTACAGAGTAAAAATGGAGATTTCTTCAGAGGAAGGGAGAAGGTGCTAATCAGAATCTCTTTCCCAAATATTCTTAAGGAAACTACCAAATCACGCCAGCATCTGAAGTTGTACTTTTACTTGACTTTTGGAGGACCACACTCCATCTGTTTGCCAGGAAAATTCTAGTTCTGCTACTTTTTAATATTCAGTTCTTTGTTCTACTAAATGGCCATAATCACATTCATACTAAGTGATCACATGACAAGTACCAAAGGAGAAATGGGACTCTAATCTACCTTTACCAGAGCACACAAATTTAATAAGGTCTTAAATTCCTTTTCAAAAAATACTTCACCCATGCAAACAATACAATGTCTTATTAAAATTTAGAAAAAAAAAAAAAAACAGTTCAGGATTTCTAGTTCAGCCAAGGAACCAAAAGGAAAATGAACAAACTGACCTATTTGCCTATGATGAAACTCTTGCTGAATCTTTTCCCTGGGTAATCCATTGGGGGGAAGAAAGGGTTCTCAATCAAATTTTAGTTGATTAAAACAACAGTCTACGGCAAAAACTCGGTCTTGAAAATGTATTATTTTGCTCCTAATGAGATCATCAACAGCGTGCACCAAGGCAGCAAGCTGCACGAACTAGGTTTTTCAGTTTTTTGGAACTGGTCTGGGTGGGCATTCTACCTGTGTTATCCAAAGAAATACCACTGGTGAGAAGATCTTCTGTTACATCTAAATGTTTTCAGAATATCTCATGCGATACAACTGCCCATAAACTGCTATGAAAATTTAATGTGCCCTTTCAAGATACCAGTTCACAATAAAACTACACAGCTATGAACCTACTAAGACATTATATGTAGCACCTTCTTGCCTGGTTTGCTAGCTTTCTGTTTACTGGAGTGAGACTTAGCTATCTGATCTGCAGCTATCTGTGAAAACCAACTAATTTCCACATCTCTTTATGCCTAGAAAATCTGGCTGAATTTCCTCTCTTTTGCATTCCTTTCTTTCCACTGCAGACTCCCTCCTCTTCCCACTCACAGAGCAGACATGAGCTGCTTTACTTACATGTTTGAAGGATGTGTGAGGGGCAGCCCTAGCCCCTGTCTCTTCCAAATAGTCTCCCCAGTTAAAACCAGTATCTTCCAAGCTGGAGCCATCTTCTGCTGAGAAAAACAAACAAATAAAAAAAGGAATATCAATACTAGGGTAGAGAATGGAAAGCCACTGGCTTCAACTAGGATCAGAAAATCCTTCATAAAAGAAGCAAACTAATTCAGTGGTTTACTCAGATATTGAATTCTCTGTGGCACTTCAGTTTGCTATTGTAGAGATGCTGACAGAAGAAATGATGGCAAAATCCTGCTTTGACCCTCTGACAAAATGAAGAGTAACATCTGTGTTCTCGGGCAAATGAATGGAAATCCTCTCTGGGCTGGTTTGTTGATGACAGTGTATTAGCCCAGGCAGACACTCCAGCCTCCGGGAAAGAGAGTCTTCCACCACTCAGTGTGTACCTTGACCTACGCAGGCACTACTGGCTACCTACTGTGGTTGCAGATTATAAAGAATATGTGAACATCACAAGGGACTTTAGATAACAGTAACTTTGATGACATTTTAAAGGGGAGGGGGATGAAACTCCAAAAGGACTTTTCCAGCATCAGGCAAGCTAGTGACACAAACAGACCAGCTGCCCTACACCCTCATGCCTGCTTCTCCAGCTGGGACACAGCCCTCCCGCAGCCCTCAGGGCCACTCACAACAGCAGGATCATTTTCTCCAGTCCCCAGGAACAAGGAGATCCACATTCAATATACATCATGACTGAAAATCACAACTGTTTTTCAGTTTACGCACATCCTCACTCTCAGGCTCAGATGGAGATCACCAACTCCCAAAACATGTAGCCTTTGGAGCATAAGACTCATTTTATCAACAAAGACCCACATTTATCTTTAGAATACTTCTATTGAATTAATTTTAATTGTGTGAGTTTTATTAAATAATGTGTACTTAACCAGAAAAAAAATCACAAAAATAAAGTACTGAGTTTTTAATATTTGTTTATAAAAAACCATCAAAATTTTCAACATTGACTGGTTTTTGGTGTACAAAGTCTAAAAAAGAACAACAGAAATAAGTTCCCATATACTTCGCATTTCAAGTGACATGACAGCTGCTGAAAAACATGGACTCTGCCTTTAGGTTTTGTTGTTGGAAGTTTCCATTCGCAAGCTTCCGTTGTGTCGAGGCTTCCTTATCAGTATTTCCTTCATAGTAAACTCTTGACACCAGCAGTATCAGTTTGCTTTTCTTTGCCAGATATAAAGCCAAAGTTATATCTTTCTGAAATCCACAGTTTGTACTATACAACTCCCTGTTTTGAAATTGCAACATTTCATTTGCAATCTCTGCTTTGTCTTGTGCTGGTCAATTTGTGCTCTGTTAGCAAATGTAACATCAACTGGAAACTGGTAAAGTAATCGTCAAATGTCACACTCCAATTAGTGTGGGTGATGGGAGCAAGAAGTCTGCACAGAGTATCATTCAGTTTATTACTGTGTGAATAAGGTCCTGGTGGCTGAGTTCCATGATAAATGTCTAAACTGAAAACGTTGTCTTCACATCCTCAAGGGCATATACTTTTATGCCATATTCTGAGCCATCACTTTTCCGTGTTTTACATTCCTGCAGTTACCACAAGAAATCTGTGCTAAGTACAGCAGACCTATGAATGCTTTCAGTTCAGCTAGTGAGGTGTCATAATATTTTTGAATATGGCTACTGGTGCATACAGAACATTTTACTTGCATTTCAGCCTTTGTATATTTCACAGCATCTTGTAGCATTTCATCTGTTACAATTTCCAACATTGAATGGCAGCGCTGGCATTCTAATAGTTTCACCTCTGCCAAGACTTTCACTATATTTTTGGACCTAGTTCTAACACTGGATCGTTCAGTTTGGCTGCATGGCCACTTCAGCTAGTCAAGTATGAAGTATGTACTCACTGCTGTTTTCCTTATCGTCTGAATCAAGAAGGTCTGCGTTCCCTGTGTCTGTATCAGCTGATTCTTGCTCTATTTCACTATCATAGGGACGCTGGCTCACAAAGCCAACACCAAAGTCATCATCATCATCAACATTTACCCATACCACTCTTCTGTTATGAAAGCCTGTCTTTTACCGTAATGGATCACCTTCATCATCCATGCAGGAGTAATCTGATGATTTACTTTTGACCTTCTCTAAAACTTGCAGATCTGGTTTTTCACGTGCCATTGTACTGATTTGCACTACTCCTACCAGAAAAATCAAAAGAAAACTTCTTAATAAATCCTAGAGTGGTGTGGGTCTATTGGACCCTCAGTGATGCTCAGGTAAACACACACAAAGCCAGTTAGAGCATAAAGTCTCATTTTGCCACTTCTGCACAGGTGCACAGTCCTTGCCACCTGTCAAGTTGGTAGACACACAGATTGCTTCCTGTATTCCTCAGGAAAAGGTAGTGAGGGATATATAGTAGCTGGCTACTGTAATATTAACGTATAAATTTATAGTAGAAAAGTAAAGGATGGGTCCACTGGACCCAAGCTTATGCCCCAAGGAATGGCTATGGTTACTAAAAAGCACCAAAAGGTGCACTGTTGGATATAGACAGCATACATGTTTCAAATGGAAAGAGGCAAGAAGCTCTCCACAGTATGTTAACCTATTTGTAAGGCTATCATAATGAAAGAAATCCCATCAGGAAGAGCCACCCCACATACTAATTCCACAAGTTTAGAGGCTCTTCTCTTCCAAGAATGTTCCATGGATGCTGATATTCAACCCGTGTGTCTTTTACAAGCAAGAGCCAATTTCATTGGCCAAGAGGAAACGCATGTGATTAATTGAGAAGAGTTATGTCCCATCAGATGAGGCAGGGGAACTAGGGATGGGAGGGTCTTCAAAGACTATCACTTTTTCCTACTAGGACTTTTCAATTAAAGTAGGAAGAGTACTTCTCTCATCATGTTCTAAGTAGTCCTAGAATTTGACAGAAGAGGATAATTTTTATAGAATCAAAAGATGCTAAGAGGAAAGGCAGCAAGGTTAAATGTTGCCTTCCAAATCTGAGTTCCCTGGAAGCACTTCTCAAATTTTACGCCAGTAAAACGACTTAAGAGTCAGAGAAGAAAACAACATCTGAAGGGAAAGCCTTTCTTCTGTCTCTCTCCCAAGTTTTACAGCTGCTACAGCACAGTAATGTCACCAAAGAGAACACAATTTACTCTGGAAAAGACCTCAGGTGGCACCCAAACTGCTGCCCATGATGCTTTCTCCCCAAACAGGTTGGGGACCCTTTGCCAGATTTTGTGTTTTGATTAACCCATCAGAGGCAGTAACAGTGCTGTGCATTTGTGTTGCTGCAGCATCTGAGGTTTGCAAACCCGCCACAGACAAAGTCAGAGCTTCTTACCACCCATCTGTCTGCCTTCCACTTGTGCTCTGCCCTCTTCAGTTCCTGCCAAGCTGCGACCACAGGCCATCAGTGGAACTTCCCAGTGAGCGCCCTAAGAGCTGGCCGTGTTTGGGTATCCATTATCTGCTAGCGCTCCAGAAGCAGGACCTCACAGTCCTTCCAAGAACCGAGTCTCACAGAAGGAAGCATTAAGGGGAGCTCAGGTTAGAGAATCACCTGGTCATAGGGGTTCACCCTCAGAATCAGAGGTCCAAGATGGGCTGTCTGACTGGGGAGCGGGAATTCTTACCAGATTTCTTGTTCTTCCTGCATCTTGCACCAGAAGCCCCCTCCTCTCTCCACACAGGTTCTGAGGGAGCTGCTGAGGCTGTCCTGTCCCATCACTCTGAGGACAGAGTCCCAGACTGTATATGAGGAAGACAGAAAGCTAGGAGGAGGCATGAGCACGGAGCTCAGTTCCTGAGCAGTCAACAGAGAATGGCTGGACAGGACTCTGGTTGATTGATGGGTCCTTTTGTCTCAGAAAACTTCACTCAGTGAGGCTCAGCTGCGGCCAACAACTTAGGTAAAAGGTCGTGCCAACTTCATCCCCACGAGCCACACTTCTGTGGCTTCAAATCAGAGCATCTACACCTCTCAGCTTTGACTTTTGAGAGCCTTTGCTGTAATTCTAATCTATGTTATGAGTATTTTGACAATAATTTTGTTGCCAGCAAATTTTAACTCATTACAAGCTACATTTCTAACCCCTCCTCCAACACAATGCGCTCTCTCTTCTTTGATTCTCACTCATTTATCCAGCCCAGATGACCATGAGGTCAGCAGCCCCCTCCCCAACTCATAGCTCCAGGGTGGCATCAGAAAGACAGTGAACTCTGTCACTCTCTGCTGGCCTAAAGAAATCACCTTATAAAGTCAGACCTAGAATAGGATTTAAAAACAAAAACTTTATGCCCCAAAATACTGACTTTAACCAAGCTGCTTGAAAAATAAAGTCATACACAAAATTTAGGGTTATTCATAATATGGCCTGTTAAACTCTGTCACATACAACCTGTCCTTGTACCTCTGTGCCCTAAGCAGTTGATTCTCTAAAGGCATTTCAATGGGCAATAGATAAACACACAATGTTTATGAGGAGAAGTCTCATAAACCCAGAGCAAATATTTACAGCTCATTCATAAACCTCTTAAGCCCATAAACATTTTATCAAGGAAACTCTGACAATCTCCTTCCACTGTTAATGAACCACTGGGAGACATATCCCCATGATGTCATGAAAACTGACTCTAAAACGCTACTAAGAAAATTTCACCATTTAAAAGAAAACAGGCAAGGTTCATTAGTGGTGATCCAGTCCTAGCAAACAGAAAGCTATTTGTGGGCTCACAACATTCCATTATAAACATAAAAAGAATATCTTATTAAAAGCAGGAGTACAAGTTACTTTAGAATAAAAAATGAAACAAACAGCCCGTCCATCTTTTTCTTAGGTAATAAAACTCTGGGTTTGTGCCATTTTACAGTGTGAAATGAGGCTGGCTTTACAAGGCCCACGATGACTCAAGAAAGGGGCAGCCAACTGACAGACTCAGAACAAACAAAATCTTACTGCCTGTGTGCTGGTATTTTTTTTTAATGTGCAAAGGGACAGAAAGAAGACATTAAATCTGTGTTAATTAGACTACAGATAGCTCATACTTACAAGGTATAGAAAATCATATAACTGAACAATGGTACAAATATAATAACTGAAAGGGGCAGGAGCTACCAGCCCATCTGAGCTTACAGCAGGAGCACACAGGGACAGGCAGTCCTGGCAGTCATCCTAACACAAAGGGCCCTGTGGCTGCCAGGTGTTATGGTTGATACATTGTGTCAACCTGGGGAGTCTAGAGGTTTGGCCCAGTGACTCAGCAGGAAGCCAGGGTGCTTACTTTGTATACATCCTGAGCCTGCGCAAGAGGAGAACATGGAGACTGTGAGAGCTACATGCCCCCTGGGTAGGGGTAGCCTGTTTAAAATGGAAGGGAGAGAAAGAGGCTGCTTGCCTGCCATTCCTCCCTTTTGCTGGTTGTCTTTGCTGTGCTCTGCTGCCATCATGTTTGCCCTCTGCCATGTGCCACTCTGCCTCAGAACCAGCCCAGTATGGACTGAAACAACCACAAACTGTAAGCTAAATAAACCTTTCCTTACTTCATTTTGGGCGTTGGGTATTTTGTCTCAGCAACAAGGAAAAAAGTAACCAAGACACCAGGGGAAGCAGCAAACTACTCTGAAGAGGATTAGAAAGAGGGGAGAAAGGAAATAATACTTCTGCATTCTACAGAGCTGGGCCTGCACATGATGAATATGTTCTAAATAGCTCTAAGAATGCTGACTCCTTTTCTTCCCAAATAGAAGAGCCAGCCAGTAGTTCTCCAGGTAATACATTCCTAATGCTCCCCAAAAGAAAGTGACTCAGGCCCACATTGTGGCTTTCTTCTTTCTACTCAGAGGCTTTCCTAGCCTAAATGTGCAGCACCATTTTATCTACAGACTTCATCAGGAAATTACACTGAGCAGGCCTGCAAAAATAATGTCCAGGAGTCTATTTAGCATGATGTAAGCATATTGGTCTGCTTGCTTTTGTCACAAACAATAAAGCCATGTAGAATCACAAACATGGAACTCCTCGGATGTTTTCTGATCAGCTCACATGCTGTGTGCTGGGGAGACCCTTGGCTTTCAGGCTCCTTGTCTGCTGGGCTTATGCCAGTCACATACCCAGAGTTCCTTGGAGAAGGCATTGTTTTACATTCACTTACAGGCAACGGGCATCAGTTATTGATCTCTATTAGAATTTGAGACTTCCTTAAGAAAACAGGCCAAAGAAAAAAATGTACTGCAGTGAGGCTAACAGTCCACTGTTTCGGGCTAAAGTTTTCCTCATGGAGGAATCGCTACTGCAAGGAATCAAAGCAGCTGGAGGTGCAGGGTGGGGAGACCTGAGCCATACAGAGAAAAACATCATGGAGCAAAGGGCTTAGGTTTCTTATTCTTCCACCCCATGACATTCTCAGAGAGGAGCTGCAATCATTGAAGCAGAGTCACTTGCTGGAGAACGCTGTAACGTGTCATGTAACAACAGTGAGGGGGAGCAAGGTAGAAGTATAGGAGAGAACATGACAGAAGTTAGATGGTGTCTTTGTCGTACGGGAGAATGGGCATGACTCCTGATGACTTATCCAAGCACTCAAGAGATTTTTAAAACACCTAACCTATGCTCAGTACCAGTCTGTTCACTGCAGAAATCCCTACCTCAACCCAGGGTTTCACAGCGCAGGATGCCTGAGATCAAGCCCCGCTTCCAACGCACCACCCAGATGACTTGGTCTTCTTGTCCTGTTTCTTCATTTCTCAAATGCACACAATAAAAAAGCCACTTCACTGAGTGCTGAAGGATTAGTGAGCCAACATATGTGAAGAACGCAAAACTCTGCATGCCTGCCATATAGTTACAACTTATACACAACTAATGTAGGTTGTTTACAAGCCAATTCGAGCCCACTGACAAACATGAAATCTGCCTTCTCTTTTATAACAAACAGATCCATAAATCTCACCTGAAAGCCTCCTGGGAAATGACCTTCAGGACTTAAACTCTGTACAGCCCTGAGCATATGGCAGTGAATCTCAGAACTATGTATCTTCACAAGCGATTCCAGAACTGAAAACATTTCATGTATTAACACATTACAGAAAATAATAAATGGGGCTGAGTGTGTAGCTCAGGGGCAGAGCACTTGCCTAACACACAGGAGATCCCAGATTTAAGCACCAGCACATCAAACAACCAATCAATCAATTAATCAAGTGAAGACTTAAGACTGAACTATGACTGATTATTAATAGTTTAAATGTTAAAAACTAGATTTGAATTTCCAGAATTAAATCAGCCTCTGCAGTCTACAAAGTTAAGAGTCCAAATCTCCCACACCACAAGTACATATGGAAAAGTCCAAAGAGACGGTAGTGATGGGCCATATACAGAGGATGGGTCTGGGCCAATATCTGAAAAACATAAAGGTAATTTGGAATTGTGTGCAATAATTTACAATTATTTACAAATGAAGAAACAGGACAAGAAGACCAAGTCATCTGGGTGGTGCGTTGGAAGCGGGGCTTGACCTCAGGCATCCTGCTCTGTGAAACCCTGGGTTGAGGTAGGGATTTCTGCAGGATTTTCCACTTTTATTAAAAATCTGAACATTCTCTAGGATGGGCTTTTGCAACAAAATCCCCCAGGAATTGAGGCCTTTTTTGCTCTCAGACCTGCCATACATGGGCCATTCTCAAGGAAACATCAGCATAGATAACTTCCTGACAGCAGATTGTCATTAATGAGTTTCAGAATCTACTTAAGCTAGAAGCAATGAGACAGAAAGAAAGCAAGAGAGCTATTACAGCTGCAAGAAAATGAAAAGCCAATAATACATCATTGGCTTTTAAACAGTTTTGAAAACATACCATTGAAAATGACAGGGTACAGTAACAGGCACTGACGTGTGTGAGTGCTACATTACAAAAACACAGTGAAAGCTCAGGATCCCCAAAAGTAGAAAAATCATCTCACTTAGCAAATATAATAAAGACTATTTTTAAAAGTCATTAACTAGCCGGGTGTGGTGGCACATGTCTGTAATCCCAGTATTTCGCAGGCTGAGGCAGGAAGATTGCCACGAGTTCAAGGCCAGCCTGGGCTACACAGTGAGACCCTGCCTGTAAATAAATAAATAAATTTTTAAAGAGGAGTAACTGTACTTCAACACAAGTACATTAGGATGCGCTTTCAGCATATAATGGATGTCTCATTCTCCCATCAGGGGACAGGGACTCCTCCATAAGGGACGGCGACTCAAGTCTACTTGAGGAAGTGTTCTTACTCATACTTCTCATGCAATATGAAACCAAAAGCATGACCACTCAGCTTATTTTAAAGCAGATACTAATCATCTTTCATCCTATCATGGCATTCACTTATTTCCACATTTTTTTTCCCAAATAAAGATGCAGTTTGAAAAATGTTAATAAATGCAATGATATCAAGCAACCTGTAATTCTATCATCCACTAATCTGAGCAAAACCTGAGGGCTAACTTGGCAACTCCAGTTGCAGCAGTTAAATCTCCCACTGAGTTAGTGAGTGTTTCTTTTCACATGAATTCACCACAGCAAATGCCTATGAATTGGAGGACTAAACCATCCTTACTTAACTCATTGTCATGCATGAATTGTGCAATCTTTAAAAAGGGTTTTAAGGAAATCTTTTACCATACAAGTATATAAAGAAAAGATGCACTTACAAATTCATTAGTTAAATATTAAAATTCAACCAAAAGCTGTGGGGGTCTTGTTTGTTTTTATGTTGTTTTAGCCGAGTAGCTCTGGAGAGAACACTTTACCACAAATCCCCATGACCTACATTTTTTTCACATCATACACTTTTCCAAGAAACATGCCCAATGCTCTGGAGAACATCTTGTGTCGCCAGTGTCTCCTACAGATTTGGGTAGGCCTGCATCTCCTGTCTCTCTAGCACTTCCAAGGGAATTCTATTTCCCAGCCTGCCTTGCAACAGCAAGAATATGTGATTAACTTTGGTCAAGGAGTTCTCAGCAAAATTTCTGGTCAAGGAGCTCTCAGCAAAATTGGCATTTGTCTCTGCTGACCTACAGCACTGAACTGCTGGCTCAAGACCCACCTGTCCCACCAGCCACCATCATGACCACTCTGAGCTCCGCACTGAAGTATGGTGTTACAGGACAGTGCACAGTGACTCCAAAAGAGAGCACCAGGGACATCTGTTAAAGACACTGTAATGACTTGGCGGTGTTCACCACAAACAGGATAGAAAATCCGGGAAAGAGGCAGCATCTGAGATTTCGAACTGCTGCCTCCATTGCTCCCTAAATGCTTCAGAAAGATATGCATCAATAAACCGAAAGCCGGAAGGATACAGCAAAGTCCTACCTGAGTCAAGGTCTCCATTTCCATTAGCCGAATCGACATGCTTCTCCAAGGGAGAAGAGGATGGGTCTTGCATGTTGGACACTGACAAACTGCTCTCCATGCCTGAAGACTAAGTGTTCTTTTCCCTTAATTCATCTTATAGGAAAAATTATCTAAAAGCAACCAAAAGAAAAAAAAAATTAGACCACTTTAATTACATTAATCTTACTAACTTGATTCTAAGCTCTCTAGAAGAAACACAATCCTATCAGAATTGTTACCAACTCATCACCACATTTAGGACGCAATATAAAGTTGATAACATAAAATACCAGAATAAAGAATAAGGAGTGCTTTTCACACAAGGTCAACCGCCAAGGTCATAATAGCAAAACCATCAGTTTTACACGGGTCATTCACAGCTCTAATATGAACATGTTTTTCACCAACAAATAGGGCTTGTTTCAATCCCTAACCCACCATGGTGACCCTGAGCAAGATACTAGACTTATAAGAAGTCCTCATGTGTCACAGTGATTGGGTACCAAAACCAGCTGAGTATCAATGTTTGCAAATAATATGCTTGCTGACAATTAGAAATACAGACACAACTTATTACAGCTGTGTTACAGCGCTGCCATTCCTTGCATGCTTTCTGACATCACCTAAAATAACAGCAGTAACAAATAAGGAAACTAACTCTACACAGGCAAATGCTCGTAATAGAAACGAGATGAGGATAAAAGAAAACCAAAGGTCAAATAGGAGCACTGGCTTAAGAGCCTCAAGAGGAGTGGAGGGTGGTGGTACACACTTATAATCCCAGCTAATAAGGAGGCTGAAGCAGGAAGATTCAATGTTTGAGGCCAGCCTGGGCAACTTAGTAAACCAAGCAACAGACCCTCAGGAAGGTAGAAAAGATCAAACGTGCAGATCCAACAGCAAACAGTGTGGCAGGACGATGTGAAAAATTCCAAGGCACAGAAGGAGGAGAACAGGATTGTGGGAGCCCGCACTATCATCCTTCCTCATTGCCACTTACTCATCTCCTAGAAACGTAAGGTACTGTTCTAGGCACCGAAGACGTGGAATAAAACTAAACAAGGCCTTTGCCCTAGCAGATATCACATCCTAATTGGGAGAAACAGCTTAATACGTTTTTTTCTTAATTAGTAAGTTACACAGTCTGTGAAAAGGTGATCAGTGCTATGTCCAAAAGAAAGAGCAAGAAAGATCAGGAAAAGAATGATAATTATCTAGGAGGTGGCCAGCCAAGACCTCAGGAAGTGGTATTTGAGAAAAGGCGTGGGGCATGGGGATAAGAACAAAAAAACGAAACAGGCTGAGCCCAGAGAAGAGAGCAGTGTTTCCAATGCGGACCAGAACTGCACGTCACTGTGCAGGCAGGAGCGGAGGCTGCCTGATGCCATTCCAGGAAGTGAAATGACCAGAGCTGTCACAGACGAATCAGCCCCACTCGGGTAGCCAGCCACACGCAACATGGGTGGACAGGGCAACCCCAGACAGAAGCCAGCTAAAACCAAGAAGGCTCAGACAAGGGTCAAAACTAAGACATGGGGTAAGAAGGAAGGAAAGAAGCTCGAGAAGCATCTGAAAGGTATAATCAGCAGAATGCTGTAGAAATAATCCTAACCAAGTGCAATCTTCACAGCACGCAGTCACAGCTGTTAGAATAAATGACTTCACTTTCCACTGCCAGCTCTCAGCAACTAATGGAACTTACAGAAATAGATAATTCTGGGGGAAACATATTAAATACGAGAATAACGTACCACTTCACAAGTAATTTCTATTGACTTGCCTTTTTGAAAAATCTATTCACTTTAAATGGGATGGGGATGGGGGTGGGGGCAAATCTCACTGTTGACAATTGATCCATTAAGCTCTGCAAAACAAAACAGGATGTTTTAGGGTGGACGTATAGCTCAGTGATAAAGCCACCCCCCAGCACATGTGAAGCCCTGGGTTGAATTCCCAGCACCACGAAAACAAATAAGACTACACAAAAAACAGGATATTTTAAAAGAACAAATCACTTTCCTAACAATTTTAAATGGCTACTTTTAAAAAGAAACATATTTCCTTTTTTCTTTTTCTTATTTTTTTTTTTTTAGTGCTAGTGTCTGGGCTTCATTCATGTTATACAAGTGCTCTACCACTGAGATACACTCCCAACCTCCTTTTGATTCTTAAAATATACTGTATATAACTTCAAGGCTGAAATAATGCCACCTACTAGTTGAACCAAGATTTTTTTCCGGAGACATATGAAAGTTCAGAAAGCTGGACTTTTCAAGGGTAACTTCCTGTTCATACAATATGCTTTGTGATTTTGTGTAAATTTTACTGTAATTGACACCTCTTGTCTCTGATGAACAGAAATATAGCACTGGAACTTCTTACAAAAGTTGTCTTTGCCCAGTGAGAAAAACCATTAACTTGGGGAATAAGGAGTAACGGGGCCACTACTTAGCTGCGTGACATAAATAAATTTTGCCCCATCTCTCTTCCTCAGATTCTCGCCAGCAGAAGGGCTTGACTGGAGCCAATCAAAAGTCCTTTTCAGAGCTAAACTGATACGAACTTACTAGGCATTCTTAGTATTTATTGTATATTTCCTCCTTCAGATTATCCATTTATTTGGACCAAATTTAATACAACAATAATAATTCTCTTTCAACCCAATCATCCCTCCTTCTTTCACCTGGTGTCATTTACAGCACATAATTTCATAACATGCCAGGCAAAGCCTTGCTAGGGAGGAAATCAGTGAGGAAGAGCACTTGTTTGATATTACTCTAAAATTAATCAGACACTATTGGGATTTTATTGCCTATTTTGAATGGCCAATAAAACTTTCCACATCGGCCCAGCCCAGAATGGTAACCGCTAGCCACGTGGCTTCTGAGCACTTGAAATATGGCTAGTGCAATTAAGGATCTGAATTTAAATTTTAGTGAATTTAAATGTAAGTGGCCATATGTGGCAGCCTGGCTAGATCACTACAATGGTAAGCCATTGCATTTGAGGGTCTGGAATGTGTCCTAAAATAACCATCAATTCTTAGCTCTTAAATGTTTTAATTTAATAATGTTAACTTAATTAAAGGAGAACATGGAAACTTTAAAACTTAAAAACCTTCAGAAGGAGGTTTAGTTTCCCCCTAATATCCCAATAATGACTCCTGGCAAACTCCCTAATGTACTAGGCTTTTAGTGAATGTGCTATAATTTTATGTCCTTACAATTTCAAGGGAGATTTGCTTTTCCCTTGGATTTACAAATCCAAGAAAATCATTTCACCTGAAAAATGTTACCAGGCACAAACTTCTTCAGCGAAGGCAAAAAAAAAAAAGAGTTTATGATTTTAACTATTAATAAATCAGTTATGTATCAGTGGTTTCTGTGACACTTATCAAATGGGAAAAGTTTGCTGAAGTCTATATTATGTGGCTCCTCAGTGTTTCAACTCTTTATTGATTTACATCTAACTAGACACTACATAAAGGTAATTGGGACTATAAAGTAGGACACTGGTGTAAATGCACTGAAATCAAACATTTTCAATAGAACTCATGGGTAAACAATGTATATACCAAGGAGAGAGCCACCACCAGAAAGCGGGGCTGACTTAAATCTCACATCACTCTTGAAAGAACAAGTGGTATTGCACTCAGAGGCCTTAGTCCACTCCTAGGAGCTGCAAAATTACTTATTTTGGCAAAAGGCACTGTCAGACTTAGACTTATTTTAAACAATGTTTCCTTTTTTCCTCCTACAGAAGACCCACAGTCTTGCTACAACCTCACCCCAAACAAAATACACAAAGGAGTAAACTAAAATCACTTCAAACCCAACACACAGGGAAAGTCACTTTTGCATTTATAGTATCTCCTCCCTAAGCATGTTTTTGAGTTCACAGAATTCAAACTTCCATTCTCCATTTAACAGTACACAGAAAGCATTCCCCCTCTCTGTCACTTCAATTCTTTGAGAACATGACTTGAAAGTAATTGCATAATTTTTATTATAATATAAGTAGGGTAATTTATTGACCAATTAAGATTGTTTCTTTCTTTAATTGTTCACCATTATGATTAAACAGTGCTGTGATTATCATTTTCAACAATCTCTGATGTTTCCTTCGTGTGAAATCTCACAAGTTAAATCATTAGGGATAAACATTTGTTAAGGATCAAAATACGGTGCCATATCTAAGGACTGCAATGGATCCTGCTAAAACACTGTCTAGACAGCTTTACTTATATACACCCCAATTAGCAGTGGACAAGAGATGTCTATACCCAATCTCTTCCCCTGTCCTGAATACTAGCTCCTTCCACACTCTTCGATTTAATATTCAAAAATTGAACAATGTCTCTCTCACATCCTTCCTATACATTAACTCTACTGTTCTACTGTACAGATTTTTAAGAGTTGTATATATTTTATCTCATGAAACTACTTTCCCCAATTTGCCCTTGATGCAGAAATCCTAGCATTTTCTCAACCCACGTCAAATCTAGCAATTACTGTGCTTCTCCTAAAACTTACATTCTTAAACAGTCCTCCCAAACCTAAAACACCAGCACTCTAACTGCTTAGGAATTTCAAGTTCTACATTTAACTTTTGTTAACAAGTAGAAAGTTTGTGTTCAAATATTTTGTGAGCTGCACCTCTGACCTCATCCTCTTCCCCTCAACCCTCCTCCCGCCCCAGTTAAAAAAAACCCACTCTTCTCCCATGGAATGTTTACACCCCACCTTTATCATGCACTACATTCTCAAATATCCAGTATGTTTCCGTATACCAAACTTTAATCTAATTATGAAGAAAGCCAGAGAAACAGGCACTACAACTACTGTTTATATGTCCCTCTTAGTTAAGCAGTGATAAGCCTGAGGTCATCTTAAGTGCGTTTATAGAGGGATGACAACGGTGTCTACAGATTGGGAACCCAGCTCCAGTCCCTGGTGATTCTACTGTAACAGCACATTCCAATAGGAATAGGATATATCTACAAAGTGCCTGCACAAAGAAATTACCCTGTGCTGGAGACTGTTAACTACTCCCGCTGATACCCATTTTCCCCTCCTGTCTACACTAAGGGATCACTGGCTAACCAAGACATTTCCCAGCTCTCCTCGCACTCAGACATGATCAAGTCATTCAGTTCTAGCCAGCAGGAAGTCTGCAGGACTGATATATTGGACTGTGGAATGGGAGGGGCCTGCTCCTGCCACTCAACTCTTAGGATGGGAAGCACGACCGCCCAGGTGCCAGCACCCATGAAAAGTCATACCACAGACAAAGGAAAGCCGGTTCTGAGACCCTAGACTGAGAAAACAGCTTCTCTCTGCCAGACACCACCCTAACTGTGGACGCTGAGATGGGGTCAATCCCAACGCCAAACTAATACACTCTGAAAGTACTGTGTTCCTTTTTAAAGATCTTGTAATAAAGACACAGAGATTGTTACTGCTAGTCAGGACCTAAGTAATACTTTCATTTTAGTATTTAAAAATATACAGTTTGCATTAATATGTTGCTCAAGGTCCCTAAACCTTCAGAAGAATAAAATCTGTAAGGAAATAAAAGAGGAATCTCCCCAGACTTCACAGAGTAATCCCTGAAAAAAATTGAAGGTAGAATCACCTGTAACTTCATCAAATTTCAGTGCTTCTCAGATCTTAAAGTAGCAGAATTGACTAGAGGGCTTGGCAAACACAGATTGCTGGGCCCACTTCCTGAATTTCTGATTCTCTAGATCTAGGATGATGTCTGACATTTGTAATTGTAGCAAGTCATAAGGTGATGCTTATGCTACAGGTCCAGCCAGTGACCACACATGTAAGAACAATGCCTCAATGGAATGGGATTATATAAAAGTTGTTGGAAAGATAAAAGTAACTCTTCAACCAAAAGGTATCTATCAAGATATACTAGAAAACATACTATTTCTGCAAAAGCATTTACATGTCCGGAAAGGTGAGTTGATTTTTCTGGATTTGGTTTTGCACAGAAGATTCCTGGTAGATGCCAGTAATACTAAATTCAACTGTTTTACAACGTTAGGCTTGACTCGACTGTTGTCAGTCAGACTGCCACCACTGCCACATAATAACTAAGACAGTAAACTTAAAAGGAGGAAAGACTTATTTTGGTTCCTGGCTACCGAGGTGTCAGTCCATGGTCAACTGGCCTTCACTCTGGGCCTGTGTCAGCATGGTACATCATGGCAAGAGCACATGGCAGAAGCCTGTTCACCTCAGGGCAGGAAGCAAAGAAAAACAGGAAGGGGGGGTGTTCCAACATACACTTCAAAGGCACATCCTCCAATGACTGAACTTCCTCCCACTAAGCCCCATCTTCTAAAGGTTCCCCCAAATCCCACAGCAACACAGGTTAGGGAGCAAGGATTTAATACATGTGCCTTTGGAGTATATCTCCAAACCATAGCAAAAAACCATCTTTCTTAAAGTCAGGCATACCTGTTCTCCATAAAACTTCAGTAAGAGTTACAACGTAAGTATTTATCATTTTATTCATGGTTGAGCCTTCTTCTTCATAGAGCTAAGTTTTTGGACAAATTATTTTTTCCAGGTCCCAGTTGTTTAAAATGTGAGAGAGAATGGATTGCATAATTTTAGGAACACTTCTAGTTCTGCCCCATCTGCTAGCAGACTTTTTCAATGTAAGTTAACATCTACATATAATTATAAAAGCCAAATAATTCTATACAGCTCCCCTCCAGGAAAAGAAAAAACCAACAAGAGAAATCCCTGCCCTTCTCTGCCCTCCCCAAGGAAACTACTTTCAACTCTTGGATGATGGGGCCTTCACATGCGTGATGTTGCATAACACATTACCTCTTCATTTCAGTCTCTGTCCATATCAGGTGATAGCCTGCTGCATCTCCTTCAACTTCCTGATTTTCTGACCTCCTCATATGCCCACTGTACTCCACAGTCCTGTAACTACACCACCCAGTGACCTCTTTTTGTTTTGGTTACTTTTCCCTCATTGCTGAGACAAAATACCTGACACCCAAGATGAAGAAAGGAAAGGTTTATTTAGCTCACAATTGGTAGAGGTTTCAGCCCATACTCGGCTGGTTCCAAGGCAGAGTGGCCCATGGCAGAGGGCAACAGTTCATGGTGGCAGAAGACAGCAAAAGCAGCAAGAGCAAAAGGAAGGAGCAGTGGCAAGCAGCCTCTTTCCCTCCCTTACACTGTGTGCAAACTAACCGCCCCAGAGCGGGCGTAGCACTCACACGCATAATCCCAGCATTGTACCATAGATCAATCACAAATCCTAGGAACACACCCCATGACTGCATGAGGATTTCGGGGGGACACGCAGACAAAAACCATAGCACTCTTCTAACACAACTTTTTCCTGGATTCAATAACAGTCATTTTCCACATCCTTTTCGGCATAGTTATCCACAGTTCAAGTCCTAATTTTCCATCCACAGCCTAAAGATGCTCTTCATCAACTGAAATACAGAGGAATTTTATTAATTTCCACTTGAAGCAGTGTCTACCAGGGCCTTCCTTTCTAACCTAATCATGACTGAAGCGTCCATACCTGGAACACAGGTGTTATCTTCACTTTCCCTCCCCTTTTATAGGATCTCCTGGCTTCTTGCCTCATTTTTCTCCCTCCTGGTAATGGAACACATTCTCTACCAGAATCCTAATAAAGAGCTTATGTGGAAAACTTGTGAAGTTTTGTTTGACCAGAAGTGCCAAACTTATTATCATAATAACCAATAGTTCAAGTGGGTTGAAAAGAAATCTTAAATTGAAAAAACATCCTCCTTCAAAATTTTCTGGGTTTTGGGGGAGGGTTTTTGTTTTTTTGCAGTACTAAGAATTGAGTCCAAGGGGACTCTACCACCAAGCTAGACAGTCAACTGTTTTTATCTTTTATTTTGTGACAAGCGCTTGCTAAACTTCCCAGGCTAGCCTCCAACTCAAGGTTCTCCTGCCTCAGCCTCCCAAGTAGCTACAATTGTAAGCATGCACCACTGCACCCAGCTCCCTCTAAATTTTGGGTACTTTCCTCCACTGCCTTCTAGCTTTCACCATGGACAAGTCTGATAGCACCCAAATTGCTGCATCTCTTGATGTTGAGAATTCTCAAAATGCTGTGCCTAGTGTCAATCTACTTGTGGGTTGGGAGACAGTAAATGATTTCTTTCAAGAATGAAATTCATGTTCTTAAAATCTAAGATATTTCATTAAATTATTCCTAATGCCCTCATCTCCACCTTCTCTTTCATCCTAATATTCATTCACTGAAATGTCGGACCTCCTTAATTTCCCCTTTTATTTCCTATCACTTTTATTTTTTTAATCCATAATCTAATTTATTTCAACTTCCTCAATG
>PVLD010004555.1:0-80130 GCA_004027595.1 Dinomys branickii | reverse complement strand
CTGTTTTATTAAAAACTCATTAAATATCACTCTGCAGCTGGAGCTGCCATCAAACTCAAATGGAAAAGTAAAAATTTACACTGTGCTGATAATTTCAGAATTGTTACCTTGCAGTTTTTTTGTTTTGGTTTGGCTTTTGGGGGTTTGTTTGTTTTTTTCGTGACTTGGGAAAAAATAGTATTCCCCAGGTAGTACATAAAATGTGAAGGACTAAACTAAAAGCGTGTGAAATTCCAGATGTGCTCTAGCTGCCCTTGCAAGCCTACAAATCTAACTCACACAGAAAGCTGCCTGGTTTCACACTCCAGGAATTTCAAAATGAGCACAGGAAACCTAATCTGGGATATTTCGGAAATATTTCAATCAAAATGGGAAGTCTCCAAGGAATCTAAAGGATGCACAACCAAATACAAGACCAAACCTTGACCTCCAAAAACTCACAACTTTCCGAAAAACTGTGGCTTTCACTTTCCTAAGAAGCAATGTGAGAAAACTCTGGAATCACAAGAATCTCAGGAAAACACCCTATCTGTAAATGGCTTTGAAGATAACAAGCAGGGCTAAAGGCCATGCACCATTGTCAGCACAAGTTTCCTCCTATTTAAGTTCACCCTGTCACCCAGACTGCTCTGTTAATAATGCCTAAGTACACCCAGCCCCGCTCTGACCAGCCAGCACTCAGCCTGAAGAAGAGACTGACCCTGCTTCATTCCATCCTCAAGTGAGACAAACTGACGGGGCAGAAGGTTCATGGAGCTGGTCATTCACCGCAGGCTGGGCTTGATTTACCCTGATTAGGACCGCAATTTACTCACCATTCTCCAACCACGCTTCACTGGTTTTGACTCAAAATATGTTGAAACCTGATGCAAGTTGCCGCCCCCTCATAAGCAACGCTTATTTTTTACAACCAGATTCATACCTAACACTAGGAAGTAAGATATGCTGGATATAATGAATGAGCCCTAGAGCGCAAAACATTAGGGCTCAGGGCAAGTCGCGCACTCCCACAGCAACCTCCAGGGTCTAACTCTGCTTTCACTGGCCTCTCCTAACCTCCTCCAAACAGCACATGGACACCACAGTGCTTGGCGGGGGAAATCAGCTGCTCACAAAGGTCGTGCACAGAATGAGAAAAGAAAGTCTTACTTGCTTAAGAAAAAGAAAAGCCCAAAATGCAGACCGGCTGCCCAACCTGAAGGTGGATTTATTTATTGACTACGTATCTAAAATTTCTTTCCTAAAAAGAAGGGTGCTTCTCCTTATCCAGCTACCTCACTCATAAACTAACTAAATTATCTTCTCCAGAAGGGTAAGGGTGAAATTCCCCATTAAATATTACTCCATGTTAAGAACTCTATCTGAAATCCTTATGGCCAGAAGTGTTTGGGATTTGGGACCTTTTTTTTGATTTTTGAAAGACCTGTACACAGATAATGCGTGTTTTTTAGGGATGGGACCGAAATCTAAACATGAAATTATGTTTTATACATAAAACACCTTACATGTGGAGTCTGGAGGTAACACACAACATATTGATGATGTATAAAATCAGAAACATATGATATAGACCGTTCCACTTGCAATGCCATGGTTCCACCTCAGTACATTTCAGATTATAGAGCATTTCGGATTTTAGATTTTCAGACTAGGGATGCCACAGAAATACATTAACAGCTCTTGGCATCAAAGTAGCAATTAAGATTTCCTGCACCAGAAATTTACATCCAAGTCACAAAAGTAAATAACAACCTTCAGTAAACGTAAGACTGGGCTTCATAGAGGACTCTATAAAAGCATGAGTTTTAAAATTAGCACAGACCCCATGACTTTGATTTTGACGTCTTGGATAAACCCAAAGCATAAGACTTCCTCCATCATTTTTTAAGATCAAGAGGAATAAAGAAGTATCAACTGAGGTTGTAACAAAGCTAAGTAACCTTCATATTCCACCATCAGCCTGTATTTATTGCACATTACACATGCATAAAAGTCATTTTAGGCAAACTAGCCTATAGGTTGTCTATACAATCATGAGAAATCAAGAAGTAATGAAACTCACAAAGATAACTTCAGTACACTCTCTTGCAGAGACGGTGCCTACCAGCGCCTAATTATCTGGGTATGATTACTTCAAGCCAGACAGACACACTACAGTCATAAAATGATCTCACCAAGCTCCAGTACCCAAAGAAGCATGTCTTGACCCAGTCAACCAAAACATCAGTGATGAAGAGGACCTCTGGAGAGTATCCTCCTTGAGGGTAACAGTCAGAGGGCAGCCCTGGCCTAAAGCGCTCAACATTCTAGCTGGAATTCAGACAAGAACTGAGGGGCATTTCATGTGCTCGTTCTAACAAAAGCCATAAAACAACACACATCAAATTTTATATCACTTAATTACATGAGAGGTTTATTCTGAGTGAAGTACAAATTATGCAAAATAAATAAAAACACCCTAACTTTGCTTAGTAAGGAACTTGGGAAATACACAGGACTTTGCCAGAGATGGCAGAAAACCTAGGTTTACTGGGTACAGTAATATCACTTAGCACTTAGGGGATGAGCTCAAGCAACAGGCCCCAGCTGTAAAACAGAGCAATTGTTCTGGAAGCTTCCTCACACCTCACCTCCCATCAGGGATCTCAGTGCTCACTTTCTCTCCCTGTTACAGCTAAGTGCATATGATAAAAGCAAATGATACAAAATCCCCTAGAATAAAACAGGGATTCAGAAAAAGGAATAGTCACAAAAGCTTTTGTGAAAGAGGCAGGTCTGAGCTGGGCCTTGTGAAATTGAGAGAGCTTGAAGAGGCTGGAGGAGGATCAGGGAGTCCATCAGGCTTGGGAGCCCAAGCTTGACAGGGGCAAAAAGGAGTAGGTCAGCCTCTGGGTCTCAAGAGCCTAAACAAAGAACTGCCCGGAGACACCTCAAAGTAAGAAGTAGCCAGCTGACAAGTGTCTCCAAATGCCCTATTGCCTATTCAAAGACAAACTGTACAAAGCCACTGTAGTTTACAGTGACAGACAAGCAAAAAGTATAAAGGGATGCATGCCTTCTGTTGGACAGCCGGTGGTAGCAAGGTAGCACATTTAAATTAGTTCTAAAGACAGAGCTGGACCAGGACTCATCTAAGGCTCCCACAAACACCTTTATTCTACAGAGAACTACCCTCTTTCTCCCACGGGAACATAAGCACGGACAACCTCGCCTGGTAGCCGGCATCACAGGGTTGGCTATTTTTCAATACTGCATTACAGATTGTGAATTAGGGAAGAGATAAGCAAAGAAAAACAAAAGTTGCTCCCTGTCATCTTGGATGAAAATGATGACATCCAGCTGCCCCTCTCCCAGCCTACCATCAGGGAAGACACTTAGCAGGGATTAGATACACAGGGCAGGAGACCTCAGAGGCTCTTCAATCCAGTCTGCTTCAATCGCAGACCACCACCAGCTGCATTCGGTTGCACGTCCTTTTCTTTTTAATTAGCACATGGACACGAATGCTTTGCAGAAGAGCAGGCCTGGGTGAACACCACTGCCTCCTCCTCCTTCCTCCTGCCCTCTCTCCTCCCTACAGTTAGCAAAGCTTCTCTGCGGAAATGCATAAAGAAACTCACCCACCACTGAATAAATCCCTAAAAAACACCGCCACTGTATCCTAAACCCTAAGAAGTCAGTCTCTTACACACCTTTTTATCTGCTTGGGACTTAAAAGGGGTTTCCTTCATTGGGTCGAAAGCTGAGGCTGCAGGCCACAAACGTGATGAATAAAGAGGAAACATGGATACAGGCTACTCCTGTCAACCACTAAATTCAGGTGGTCCAGTCTATGCAAATCCAAGCAGTCTCAGGCTGAAAAACACGAGGAAAAACCACCCAACAAGTTTCACCACACAGCTAGGTTGGGAGGGGTGACTTTACGTCTACTGACTGTTTATAAATAAAAGGGCATACATTGTGAAAGAACCGTGATTTGAGTATTTCTATAAACAAAGTCCCACTCAGGGGGTTAATACCAGCACTATCAATGAGAGATAGGACGCTTGGAAATCAGTATCTGACCCTGGATTTCTTATCCTTGTGGATATTTATCACCTCTGCGCTCCCCTAATGGGCAACATCTCAGGATCAACCCTCAGTCCCCCAGTATCTCTTCCCTAAAACTCCTCTGGCCCACTTCCCTGCCTTTAGAAAGGCAAAGGCAATTTCCTGCCTACAAAAGCAAATGCAAACACCACCCTCAACAGAATTACAGTTTGGATTTGTGTTGCATGTGCTTTTTGCTCTCTTTCTCCTAAATTTTCCATCACTGTCTCCACCACACTCCATTTAGTGGGACACTTCTCCAAGCTTTGTGCATAAGCAAGGCATCTCTTTCAGATACAGTCCCAACTGGAAAGCTGCTTACAGCAGCCTGCCAGGAATGTCTTCTTTAATTGGAGAATGCTAACCTAAGCCCTGCACCAATTGGTACCATTTATATCTAGTGACAGACCCCTTTTGTAGCTACATGCCCAGTGAGTGGCTTCGTGTGGTACACAGGCAAGATAACCGCCACTGAATATATACTACGAAAAAAGAGTAGACCCTTCCCAATCTGGGAAAAAAAGAAAATGGTAGCAAACAAAATGCTTCTTCTGCAATTGATAAGCGTGAACCTGTGCATCTGTACAAAGTTGTAAGAGTAAACATGTCCTTTAAGGCAAGTTTTTAAAATTTGTGTGTGCCAAGCAAAAGTTCTATTCAGTCATTCATCACATGGAGAATGGAAAATTGGGGAGGTTTAACATTAAAGTGACTTAGCCAAGGTCACACCAGAAATAGGTTTCTAAATTCCCAGAACTGTTCATTTTAGTAGAGGACCATTACTTACCCCTATTTAGTGCACTTTCTAAAATAATTCCAAAGGCACTTGGTATGAAAATTCAGGCGCTTCAGTTTAAAAACAATGGAGCTTTTGCATGATTAAAAAAAGTTAAATTTCCACTCACATAAAGACCCTTTGATTCACCAGCTTCCCAGCCTGAGGGCAACTGTGCAGGGGAAGGAGCACGAAACAAGCCAGGAGGCACACCCAAACAGGCACATGACAGGGTTATGTTCACTCAGAGAACAGCAAGCTAGTTTTGTTTGGTTTTTAACATTAGATAAAAAGAATCCAGTAAAAGACCAAGTACTGGTCGGATCTAAATGCTCTGCGTTTGTTGCAATGCTATTTAGAAGGAAAAAATTCTGGGCCAGAGAGATAGCTCACTGGTACAGTGCCTACCTGGCGTGCACAAGGTTCTGAGTTCAATTCCCAGTACCAGGGAAAAAAAGGAAAGAGGAAAACACTCTAGCTCTCCTCCCTCAACTTGCAGTCTTTCCCCTTCTCCCCAGAAACTTATTCTTCCTAACATTAGAGGAGAAGGAAATTGATGTGTAATAGTACCATTTCCTCAAGATGAAATTTCAGAAATGCAACACTGTTCAAATTTTTAATGGTCATTTTACATGACAAGAAGTAACAGTCTATCCTAACCCAGGAACATGGAGTTAAAAACAGTCATTTACAGTTTATTTAAAAGCTCCTCTCTCCCATGACAATCTAAACTACATGTGAAAAGAAAATGTAGCCATCTTACTTCACTGGAAAATTAAATGCTAAAAACTAACCTTATTTGTATGGCCACATATGACCTTTCCAGAGACTCAATTTCCTTATCAATAAAATACTTATTTATTTTCAATAAGATATTAATTAATTTCAAATCCTAATTTATTTTCAATGAAATATTGATTTCCAGGTAGGCTAGCACTCACCTACAAAGATTAAATGCAAGAATGCATCCAAGTGCTAGGTAGCGTCTCACACATAATGAACCACCAAGCAACTGATGACCGCACCACCTGAAGACCATAACAGGACTGCATCCTAGCGCTCTCTCTCTCTCTCTCTCTCTCTCTCTCTCTCTAGCTGTGTCATCATGGACAAGCTCCTCTAGCTCTCTAAGGCCTTAGTAGTTCCTCTGTAAAATGGGAATGATAAAACTCTCAATAAAAACTGGAAAAATACACAAAAATCACTAAGAAGAGTGGCTGGCAAATAAAACTGCAGAGAACAATGTACAGGATAAAAAATCTACTCCCTCTTCCCAGCCCACAAGATCCAGGAGACTCTTGTCTAACCACAACTGCTGATATTACTTGCTCTGCTTCACAGAACTCAGCAAGCCCTGTATCTAGCAAAATGTGTCATTTCCAGGGTTCCTTTTTTTTTTTTTCAGGAAAATAAGAAACAGAAAAGCACAATGGATTCTTTCTTTAGTGTAAAAATATCTATCTTCCCTATCACATGAATGGAAGCCGACAGGTCTCATGCCATGGACAACACAAGGGACTCTAGCATGCAGGTATAGTGAAGTATTGTCACTTTCTAGAACTTTATGTCAGTGGTGCCAACCAAACCTCTTAGAGACCAAGCACCCAAACTGCAACCCCAAGCCCACTTATTTATCACAGAATGCTAACACTGCAACTAAACCTGAATGGTGAAGTTTTAGTTTAGAAAAAACAACTCATACATTAACATCTTTTGTCTTAATAGAAAAACAAATAACCCCCAGGCCATAGGTCCGCCACCACTGCTAGTATAGGCCAACCAGATGCACACATACTATGGTGGCAACTTCTCATTGGAACACTGCTAAACTGACGTGCAAACCAATCCCAAAGGATTTTATTTGTACCTTATATGAATCGTGCAACCAATCTTGTTATACTGGAAGTTCTTTCCTCTTTTTTTTTTTTTCTTTTTTCGTACTGGGAATCAAACTCACAACCTCACACTTCCAGGCAGGCACTCGTACCACTGAGCTATTTCCCCGGCCCTATACTGGAAGTTTTAATAGGAGAACTTATTACAAAAGAGTCCTGCCACTTCAACATCCTGTGTACACTGACTTAAACACAGCCAACACTAGTTTTAGCCAACAATATTTTTTCCTAAGAATTGTCCCACCAAATTTTTAATTTTACAAAGAGAGGAAGTACGCCCTGTGGCCAAACCCTAGGTTAAGAATGGAAAGCCTTGGACTTCAGTGGACTTTTTCTCTCTGATTACCAATAGGGTAGAGTCATCCAACTATACTATAAACATTAGCCAGTGATGGGCTTAGAGTTCTATCTATAATGGTCTCATCTAAAGACCTAGGAATGAGAAGAGCAGAATCAAGCCAGGCCTTGCTCATCAAACCCAGCTGGGCCATTCCTCGGGTTATGTGTGCTGTCTCTGTATGTACAGGCCTCAGTGTTCTTTCTGACACTTTGGCTTGAGTACAAATGAAAACACGACCTAGCCACCACAGCCCTTCACTTCTGCAGGGTGAGCTACAACACACCAGCTACTTGGACAGCCTTGATCTCAAGCAACTGTCACTGAAGGCGAGGACTGCGTTTACGATACTTGGGGACACAAGTCAAAAGATGAATCACTTGGGCATGTCTGCACAGATGTACTGAACCACAGGGTTTTGTTTTGTTTTGTTCCAAGATGGAAACGTGGAGATTGCTGAGATTCCAGTTCAATGCCCTTCTTTTGTATATAAGAAAACCGAGAGTCAGAAAGATAGCAGCATTCATCCTGGGTCACTTAAGTACACAGAACCATCTCTGAAACTAGGAGACAGGCCATAGTTCCCCACCCCAACCCCAACAGGAATCATCCATACAAGCCAGGGTTGACAGATCCCTGTGAATGCAAAGGTTAACCTTCTGATTTGTTGTAACAAATATTATTTCCCTAAAAACAAAAACAATTTGTTTGTTTGTTTGTTTGTTTGTTGAGACAGGGTCTCACTTTGTATTATTCCAGTCTGGACTTGAACTCACTATGTAACCCAGGCTGGCCTCAAACTCAGCAATCTTCCTATCTGAGCTTCCCAATTGCTGGGATTACATGAATGAGCCACCAAGCTGTTTCCCTCGTTACTGTTTTCTGTAGAATGGGGATAATAAACTGCTGCTGAGGCAACGTCAGAATCATTAAAATAAAACTTAGAATTGCCTATCTCAATACCACTTTGATACAAGTCTGAGTTCCTACTTTCAAGCAGGATAACAACTCCTCATTACTCCTACACTATTACATGAACTCTAAAAATTTTGAACAGTAAAATGCAAAGAGAAAGATGTTGCCCAAAACCACTACATCAGAATTAGAGGTCATGAAAATTCCACAGGAAGTGTTTCTTGTTCAAATTATTTAAAAAAATAGACAAGAACTCTTATTTTGATATCCTCACAAAAATACGTTACACAGAAGTGTAGGCCCTGGGAAGTCTGGATTCACATTATATAGGCTTTTTAGACTCCAAAGGACCCTATATCCACTAAAGAATCCCATATTCTTCTGCTCCCAGCCTAGTCCCTATCATCAATACATCTTCTGAGTCCTCTGAGGCCACTGGCACGTAGAGAAAAGTGAAAAAATGCTATCTCGGCTAGTGGGCCCCAAGGGGCTGTAGTGAACAGTTCAGTATTATTCTGTCTTTGTTTTATTCATTCCAAGAATCATGGAACTTGCCCTTCATATCTAGCAAGTTTTCTTTTTCTAATTGGTCCATAATTTCTGCAGAACACTTAGAAGAGGAAAGACTCCATGATCAATTAATCCATCATTAGTGAAATGCGCCGGAGGTTCTAGGTACCGAAACCTCACACGCAATGCGAAACACTCCACTCATACCTCAGCAGGTCTGGCCAGCACCTTCAGAGCAACACACATCAAAACCGACCTTCTCTCTATGACGACGGTAACTGCCAAGACTCCCCTATCCCTGCATGGCCCGGAAATGGGTCCTTCAGGCAGTAAAATCTTGAGTGGGAGTCTGGAGCTTTGGTGTGTCCATGCATTTCTCCCGCCTCCCCAGCTGGCAGACCAGCATCAAGCTAAGATAAAGACCTGAGTCGGTCTTTATTTGTGGCTGGGAGGAAGCAAACTGTGTGCAAACATAGTAAGGAAAAAGTAGCAGATCTCCGGTCTCAAAGGTCTGCCTGGCCAACTATTCCTTCGGACCAGCAATCCTTTGACCCTCCTCAGCACTCCCCTCCACCGTCTAGCTCCTTCCCCACCTCCAACTGTCTTCCCAAGAAACAAGGCTGAACTTCAGCGTTTTTCGCTATTTCTCCCACCTGGCTGAACCCGGATCCATTTGCTCGGTGTAGACACGCCAATCTGTCGCGCAAGTCCCTGGCGCAAGCGTGGAGGGGTGAGAGAGCGCTGGGCAGCGGCGAAGGTTCGGGATCCAAGTGAGGGGGGCCCTCCTAGAAAACCGCTTTCCACCGACGCTTCAATTCTGATCAGCCGCGGCAGCGAGACCCGAGCGTCCAGACGCCGCGCGGAGATAGCGCGCGGCCCAAGGTGCCCCAGCCGCCTCACAAGGGTATAGCGGCGCGGTATGCCTAGGCAAAGTCTAGAGATCCCGAGGTGGGCGGGCAGTCGGGCCACCGCGCGACAGGGGACCGAGCATCTCCGCGCCGTTCCTGGAATCCCACCCAACTCCAGAAACCCAAAGATCCTGAAAATTCCGAAAGCGAAACTGCGAGCTGTTCTCCAGACGCTGTTCGCCAGAAGTTTGGGGACGGTCTGCCGGGCTCCCAGTCTCAGGACTACTGGACACTGCAAAAGCCATCAAGGACGCGCACTAGCGGCAGTGACCGTCGCTGCTTACACCCACGACCCGAGCATCCAGGGAACCTCCTTCGGGTTTTTGCACTTAAAAGTCCCCAACCAACCCCGCCCCCAGGCGCTGGAGCACCCTAGGCCCCTTAGGCACTGAGACGGTGGTCGGCTAGGCTCCGGCACTGTATCAATTCCAAGAAAAACAGGCCCTGCGAAAAATCTTGAGGAACGTCCTTTGTAATCGCTTGTCTACAGTCCCGGCTTCCACAGCTGAGCCCGGTGCAGAATCGTGGGTTTCGGTGGGCTGGAGTGACTTGTACCTTTGTCAGCATCGACGTCAGGAGGGCGAGGGAGGGGTTCGCGGCTGAAACTGCAGTCAATCAGCACAGAGCCATTTTAGGCTGGCCGGCACCTCCGCGGAGCCCTCGGAAGAGCGGGCCCCGAGGAAGCGCCGAGCGCGGCGGGAGGAGCGGGGGGCGCCGTGAGCCCTGCACCCGGGGGCGAAACGCGCGTCGGTCCGCGAGTCGCCTATCGCTCGGCCTCGCCACTCGGGCGACAGAAAAGCCTGTCGCCGCTTCTGCAATCGAGGTGCCATTCTGGCCCCCACCCACCCGACGCCACGAGGGGACCCGCCCCCGCCCCTCCGACAGCGAGGCGCTCCTCTAAATAACCCTAGGGTGCCTCCACCCGGCCCCTGCAAACGCTGGAAACCACGTTGCTGTGGTAACTACAAACCTGGGTAATACTATTTTTTAAATCATTTTAAAAATGTCTCCCAGCTCCCGGCCCCTACGTGTTCAGGTTCGCGGGCCCGGGAAAAGTCACTGGGACCTGCCCTACTTGGACCGGGGGGTCCGCTCACGACCGCCGCGTGGCCCCCGACCCTCTTAGGGTCTTTCCCACTGGCACTGCCGAGCGTTCTCAGCTGGGCGGCCGCGTCCTAGACACGGGCGACCCCTGTCGGGGACCCTGGTTCCCAGCACAGGCACGTTCCGCATTCCGGAAGGCTCTCCTCCGGGCTAGCGTTCTCCTGTTTTCCCTAAGGCTCGCCTTACAGCACTCATTTTTGTCTCCAAATTCCAGCCGCAGGCCCGGATGCCGTCCTTTCCCGGACGCTTCGTCGCCCACGACTCTCCAAGGATGCAGCCCTGCCTGCGCGCCCGCCAAGGAATGGGCTCACACGCAGCCCTAGGCTCTCTACCCGAGCAAGGAGCAGCGCCTCCACCCCCGCGCTTTCCCCAAGCCCGTACCTCGCGAAACCCGAAAGCAACAAAAGCAGCTCCCCACCTAGACCCTGCACATCTCTCGGCTGAGCTCCGCGCGCCCCTCCCCTTCTGCCCGCGGATTTCATCCTCCCAGCGTTCTAGCGTGGACACCAACCTTCCACCCCAGCGTAGCGCGAAGGGAAGCAAAAGCCCGGTGACTTCTGCAGCCCGACTGTACCCAAAACCTTGGACTATTAGTCCCGCTAATAGGCACCTCCTCGCTCCACTTACTCGGGGCTTTACTTGCGCAGCAACCGGCGCACAGAGAATGAGGGCTCAGCCAGAAAGCCGAAATGCATCCTTCCCTCGGCCCGCAGGTACCTTTGCACCACGTGCCAGCGGTTTGTCACATCAAATCGTGGCAAGGTGTTGGTTCCGGGGCGCTTTCAGATTCGGGGCGGGCCTCTTTTAGCGCGCCCCCACCCCGCAAGGGCACACGGAAGCTGGCACGGTGCAGGGACGCACAGGCACGCGGGGCAAGCGCGCGTCCACGTCCGGGTCCCGGCGAGGCCCGGTGCACCCCTCACCCTGCAGCAACGGACTTGACACACAGAACACTAACCACGGAAAAAACTAGGGCGACAAGTTCCCTTTCTTGTTTCTCCCTTAATTCGCTAAAGCGATTCCCGGGGCAACCAAAGAGAGTTGAAACTAAGGTGTGGCCCCTTCGGTTGGGTTTTTTCCCACCACAAAACCTTTATTTTCAGTTTTTAAAAGCCACCCAGCCCGCCATATTGAAACTGGCACGGTGTCTGATGACTCCTTCCCCGCCGCTGTAGCGCTTCGAAGAAAATGCAAGTACGATGGGGCTCTGGACGCGCGTCCAGCCACGAGAAGCAACAGCTTCCCACTCCCCGGGCTCGCCCTTCCGCGGCTAACCCCCTCCAGCCGTCCCGGGTCAAAAATCAGTAAATACGTCCCGCAGTTCCTACAGTTGCTTTTTTGGAGCATTTCAGCAAGACACACACACACACACACACACACACACACACACTCACACACACACAGGCTCGCGCGCTCGCGCATTAAAAAATAAACTCTAAAGCCCGAGCAGGTTAGCAACCTTGAAAGGAAGTCGGAGGCGAGCAGACAGCAGGAAAGCCCCAAATGACAGGATATTACTTTAAGGGGATTTTAACAAATGAACAAAAAGATCGCCTTTGCCGGAGCACGCTCCGAAACTACTACCGACGATTTCGTTCCGGCCGCACAGGCAAACGTTTTCAGGGCAGCGGCAGCAGGCGTCTCAGCGATCTCTGACCCCCGCACGGTCTCCAAGCCCCTCTCGCCACGTTCTCCCCACCCCCCACTCCAGACGCACCCCAGAAGGAAATCTCAGTGCGGAGGGGACGCGAGCGCAGGGTAGGTCGCTGCACCGCAAAAATGGGTGCACAAACGAAAGCGGGGACGGGCTGCCCCCGGAGCAGGAGGGCACTTTGCAACTCCAGACGGACTCCCGCTCGGCCGGGCTCCTCAGAGGCCACAAGCTCGGGGGAAGGAGACCGAGGAAGCAAAAATGACAACCCAGAGCGCAGAGAGGAGTTTGGGTTTCGCGCAAGTGCTGTCGCTTTCTCCCCGAGCCCTTCTCTGGGGTTCCTCTCCTCTCTGCTCCCCATCCGACTGCACTTGGCTTCCCTTTTTTTTCTAAGCTGGAAAAAAAGACGCTGACCCGCGCGCTCAACCTGCGGGCCGGAGGTCTGTCCACCGCCGGGGACAGCGGCCGGCGCGGCGTCCTACCTGATGAAGTTCGTCCCGCCTTGCGTGGACCCCGATCTCGGGTGTCTCCCGAGAGGGCGCCGGCCTCGCTCGCTGCCCGCCCGCCTGCGCCGCCCTCGCGCCCTCGCTCGCTCCGCGCCCGCCGCCTCCCTCGCGCGCCCGCTCCAGTCCTCCAGCTCCCACTACAGCCTCATTCCAATATGGCATCCTCTCTGTGCGCATGCCCAGCACTCTTTTCTAAGATTTTTTTTTTTTTTTTTTCCTGCGCAGCTAACTCCTTCAACGACCTTTTCCAGCGCTTGCAAAACGCTTTAAGCCAATTAGCCCGCGGTTCGTGGTCTTCTCCTCCCTCTGCCCTAGTCGCGATATCCCACCCCGTTCCTGGGCGCAGAGACACCCCCAGATCGGCAGAGACCACGCCACGCGGCCCCCTCCGCCCCGCTCCCCCCTCCTTTCCTTTAGCTCCCTCCGTACACGATCTGCAGAAACTTCCCGTCGCGAGTGTTTCGCACACCCATCAGCGGCGACCTCTCGACAAAGTCTCTTATTTTCTCGGTATCTGTTTGTTTTCTCGGTTTGCAACCGCTCTGTGGACCAAGTGCACAAACTTGCGCTTCATCCGCCCGAAATCCTTCCAAGTGGAGAGAAATTCAATCCCAAAGAACCACCTCGGCCAGCCCGCTCCGCCCCACCCTGCTTTTAAATTGAGCCTGTTCGCGGAGGTTCAAATGTTTCTCTGACCACTGGGGGAGGACCCGAGGGGTCCGGAAGAGGTTTCGTGCCCCGAAAGGCAGGAAATTAAGCTGAGGCTGC
The DNA here is from genome assembly GCA_004027595.1 of Dinomys branickii. Lineage (NCBI taxonomy): Eukaryota > Metazoa > Chordata > Mammalia > Rodentia > Dinomyidae > Dinomys > Dinomys branickii. Next base: position 66,672 of record PVLD010004555.1, on the reverse strand, counting down.
CGCGGAGATCGCTCAGCTTCTGCTAACAAGGCGCGCCGCGCGTGTCGTGGGGCACCTGGCCAGGATGGGTTCAAGTCGGGCAGGGAAAGAACCCCTGGCCCAACAAGAGGGAAACGCGGCCCTTGGCGATCACCGAGCGCAACAGCGGCGCAGCCCCAGCAGGGCCGGCCGTCCGCGAGGCCCGCGGGTACTTTGTCCAGGGGTGGGGGCGGAGGACAGAATCCCGGAGCCTTAAGCGCAACGCCTGGGCAGCGCCAGAACAAACTGTCTTGGTGCAGAAAAGCCGCGACGCCGAGACGGCTTCCGAACGCTTCGCCTTTACCAAGGACCAGCTGGCGTAGCTGGGTGGTCTTGTCCTGGGGATGCCGGACGGGCACATTTGCTTAGGGATTTTGCTCGGTTGCCATCGGGTATAAAATTCCCCTAGTTTCCTAATTCTGTGTGCGCACCTTTCTCTTGAACACCTCTCGCCACACCACATCCTCCCCCTGGACGCAGGCGTTTCCGAGGCCCCGGCGAGTTACCAATCCTCCCTTGCCCCGCCATGCCTCAGGTGGAGCCCCCGAAGGAGCAGTGTGTGTTCCGAGGCGCTGGGGCCGGCCAGTGGGAAGGGGGCAAAGGGTGACCGTGCGGGGTAGTGGCTGACGGCGCGGCCGGAGCTGATCCAGAAGAATCACCGAGCGATGTGCCTGAGACGGCGCCGGCCACCAGCGAGCTGGGGAGGACCCCGCCCCGAAACGACCTTGGAGATCAGGGCGGCGGGTGGCGGCCCTCGCGAGCCGCTGAGGAAATCTCATTCCCTTACGGTATCTTGGAGATGGCTTTGAGAGAGCGTGAAGCTCCTTTCCCTCGGCCCGTCCTTCCTCCACTAGACACGGGAGCTACCTGAGGCCCCTCGCTGCGCTTCCCAGTTTAAACTCCAGCCCGAGTCTGCGACCCCTTGCAGCGCCCGGGTCCAACTCTTAGGGTCACCGAAGCACAGTCCCGAGCTCCGTCCCGGAGCCAGCTGCACCCGGCGCCAGCACAGCAACCCTCCCGCCTGCCCCCGGAGCCGCCTCCTGCAGACCCCGAGGCGATTCCAGGTCAGCCTGGTGGACAGCCCGTGCTCGCGCGAATCCAGAGCGTGGACTCCAGGCACTGCTGCCTCTAACCCCAGCTCGCAGGCACCCGTCCCCTATCTTGCCCCGGCAACACACAGTGGGCCGGCAAGGCAAGACGGGGAAGAGGAGAGGGAGGCGGTCCCATTGGAGGGGTTAGAGCTCGGGAGACCCGGCCGGCACTCCGCCGCGGAGCCTGAGGTCACCGCCCTAGGCACCGCGGAAGCCGGAGAGCGCGGCGAATGAATGGCCCGGAGTGAAGACCCCTCCTCCTAGGCCCGGGAGCCGCCGGCCGGCAGGGCCCCAGCCTGCGCCCCTCGGCCCGGAGTCCCCGCGCGCCTCAGGACTTCCGGGGGTCCCTGTGTGCAGTGAGGTCGCGTTTTCCGTCTCCTCTAGCAGTGCGACGTGACCTGCAACCAGCCATTTTGCGGTGTCCAATCTTGTTTATAGTTTTAAGTCATTGTTATGCACCGAGATTATTTCATCAAAATAAAGACAAATGCAAAAAAACCACCTAATCTCAAACTTCGTGACGGTATATCCGCTACCTCACCCGATTGCCCCCAGTGTGGCTGAGTAGTGTTTTGGGCGGTTGGTACTCCCGCCCCCATACCTTTGCTCGTGGCTCTACAAAGGGCTGTGGAGGAGCGGCATTTTTGTTTTACTTACCGTGATTAAGAAATCGAATCACGAACCGAAGGTTCTCATTGTTACCATAAAGACTCTTAAAGTAGTCTGTTGTGGAACCTCTCAAAGTTCAGCTCTCCTCTACTTTGGGGTTGCTTTTTGCACGTGACTTTTTGATCGGTCCTTGGCTTTTTTTTCTCTCTCGACCTCCCTCCATTCTCCGTTATCCAAGGACGCCAATGAGCCAAATGGAAAGTGATTAGGAGATTGCCAGCGGCAACTAAAGTGGGATCTTCATCCAACTCCAATACCGCCCACCTTTCGCTTTTATTCCAAAGCCAGACCCTTTAGAGATCTAGGCGTCCACATATGGGGTCCACCCTAAATCAATTAAAGTTGGTAGGAAAAAAAAAAACAGCTTGGTCTGCCAAGGATAAAAGCACCAGTAAAAACGAAATACTTTTTCAAAGTAAAGAAGACATACTTCACTTTAAATCAGAGGAAGCCATGTAAGTCCCATGATTAACCCAAGATTTCTGTATTGTTAATATTCACTAAAAATTTCACCCTCCCCTATAAGCCCTTGGATGTTATTACATTACTAAACTGTAGGTAAGCCATGAATTTCATCGCTTTTTACCACACCTACAGACCTGGGTTATGCTTTCAAAGGAACTTTGGAATTTCTTTTAGATTAAATAAGGCTAAATTACACAAAATGCTAAATTATTTTTGTTTAAATATAAAATATTCACCTGCTATGCCATTTGATGATACAGAACAAATTAGGAACTTAACAATTGAAGTTTCTTTAATATTCTGTGTAATCCTAATATTCATGAAAACGTTCTGAAAAGTTGAAAAATTGTATGTCTACTATTTTGTTTATGTTAAAAACATAGGTTTACTTAAATTTTATTGTCTCCATACTAATAAAAAATGTTCATTGTTGTCATACTTAATTCATGTTTAAATTATCACTTCACACTGAGAAGAAAGATATTCCTCAGGATAAGCCATTATTACAAACATTCTTTTTAATATTCAGACTTTCTAATGAGATATTAAACATAGTAACTTCACACAAAAGCAGAAGAGGGGGAGGGAGATCAGGACCAAATAGTGGATGAACTTGTGCAATCTTCTCTTTACTAGAGGCTGTAAGCCAAAATTTGTTTTTTCCTGGGCTGCGTAAGATAATATTTTTTCATAAACTTCCTAAGGTCACTAGGAGTAAATCTCTTACTTTTTGGCCTATTTTCTCATCATTTGTTCTCAATCAAAGCACTTGGCCAGTGCACTGAGGGCTCAGATGACTTCAGTCATTGCGATGTGACCTCTGTAAGTCCAATGGCTTTTCTGACTCATTTTCCCACTGGGTGAAATGAAGGGATAGGACCAGGTGTTCTGTAAAGTCTTCTAAGACTCTAAAGAGGACTTAGCAATCTGCCCTACTCCAAAGCCTTAAGTACCTTTCTAGAATATTCTATCACCATCTCTGTCAATTTGGTATTACAGAAATCTACACCCTAGGGTCACAAAAAAGAAAGTAAAATCAACTAACCACACTTGTAGAGGAAAAATGTTAGTGTCTCTTTGCCTTACTGTCCTGCAGGGAAGGTATTGTTGAGGTTATATTTGTTCTTTGTTTAGATTACTAGTGTATTTTTGCATTTATTGCATGGGTTTTAGCTTGTCCCTGAGAGTCACAGCTAATGTGACAGTATCTATGAGCATGATGAGAAAAGCCTGGTGAGACATGACCCGTTGCTATGGTTAAAAGGTTCTTAATGAGTGTACCTGGTGACCTATGGTGGTCCACAAACATAGTCACCTCGTGGAGCACTTTCACTTAGTTCTAAAAGTTTCAGAAATTTACTATCACTGTCACTTCTTATATACTTTGACAGGCTTTTCAAGCTTCCTTGGCAGTAACAGGAAAAAATAACAGTGTACAGGGCATATGAATGTATTACATCTGAACTGTCCTAGGACATTTATAGAAAGAGTTGATGTGGTTTACTTGGAGGTGAACCAGCTTTGACTAATGACTTCTTGCTCACAGAAGAGGAACAGATATCCTGACAAAAATGATACCCAACTCCTGTGGCTATACTGGCTTATACATCTGGCTATACAGTAACACATACCTCACTCTTACTTTATATAAGGTATAATACTGTATATCTTACAGTCTTATGGCCAACCCTCTGGTGGCACACTCTTACAATCCCAGCACTCTGGGAGACTGAAGCAGGAGGATCATGAGTTCCATCCCAACCTGAGAAACTTAGCAACTTGACAAGACTTTGTATCAAAATTAAAAAAGACTGGGGATCTAGCTTAGTGCAAAGGCCCTGGGTTCAGTCCTGTCATGGTTTGTGTCTAGATGCCCCCTGCAAAGCCTCGTGCAGTCATGGGGTTTTTCTGAAGGTGGCTGAATCTAAAGTGTGTGACTGATTTGTAGTGCAATGCTAGGATTAAGGGTCCTGGGATTAGTGGCAGGTGATTGCTGGACCAGTCCAATGGTTGGATTGGCACCGCCCTAATCCTGTGGGCCTGGATACAACATGAGGGACAGAAAGAAGCTTGTCTAGTCTCTTTTGTTGCTTTTGCTACTTTCTGCTGCCATGACTCTTTCTCTCTGTGATGTCTCCCTGCCAAGTTACCCTGCCTTGGAGCCAGCTGATTATGGACTGAAACTTCTAAAAACTGTGAGCTAAACAAACCTTGCCCACTTTAACATTTGGTGTCAGGTAGTGTCTCATCAACAAGAGAAAAGTAACTAAGACAAATCCCTAGTACCAAAAAAACCCCCATCTGAGTTCCGACCCACGGTTACTGTTTCTGGAATTTCTGCTGTGGTACCATGTTTTTCTTGTGCAGCTGGTGTTATCTAGAGCCATTTGCATTGTCTAATGCAACCCTTTTATGACCAATGTATCTACCAGCAAAACTACACACACACACACACACACACACACACACAAATACAGATCAGGCGTGTGGCTTGTGACCCTAGTACATTTCCTCTGTCTATGGTAACTGGCCTGACTGGTGTTAAATTTAGCACATTGCAAAACTATGAGAATCACTGGACTCATAACATAAAATGGACATCATGTAAAAACAAAAAATCAAAATCCTGTATCAAAAAGTGATTTTCATGTTCTAAGCACAGTGGTCAACCTATGTTGTGTGCACTCATTACCTTAGTAACTCCCCAACTTAAATATAAATCAGATTTCAGTTTCAAGGCATTATACAACTCCACCTTTATTGTAGCTTCAAAATCCCCAACCTATTCGTTTTCCCTGCATGTTACTTCATTATCTTACTATAGAATAAATATCATCATGATCAAAAAAAAATGTTACTGGATCATTAATGATTGCTTTGCAGTGCCATCTACTGGAATCAAATATTGACTTGCTTTCAAGTTCTTTTTAGGTTTTATTGTATTTTTAATGGAGAGAATGTTGGGGAATCCAAAGGAAAAATTAGATTCTTATTTGATTTGATTAGAGATGATGCCTTGGAAGCTCTAGTTATACATAAACTGAAATATATTCCTATAATCATCCACCCTTTTAATATTGGACAGTCAGAGAAGTTGCATGTTTCTTTGAAAAGTAAAATTGCTTCTATTTTAAATTAATTATTTAAACTAATTTTAACAGTGTGCTATGATTTTTTTCTTTATCCTCTTAAAGAATGATTTTTTAGTTACATTTGCAATGGCCTCTGACATGGATATCATGATATATTTTTGGAGATTTTATCTTCATTTTCTTACCTTGAGGGGAAAGCCCCAGAAGATTTTTTATGTTTTCCTAGACCAATTACCTTCATTTTTTATTGGTGATCAAACCAACCTCTAGAAGAGATAAATGTATTTAAAGTACAACAGAAAATGAACTAATGAGAACTAAAAATAAATCTTGGCTTCAGTTATTCATTCAGGACCTATTTAGTGAGCAGCTTTTATGTGCCAGAATTGGTTTTAAGACCTCAAATGCAATGAACAATACAAAGTCATGCTTAATGCTTATATTTCCTCAAGGAAAAGATCAGTGATAAACACAGGAACAGACAGTGGCATGTAGGGATTAATGCAGCAGAGAAGAGTAAAGCAAGGAAAGGTGCAGAAAGTGACCGTGAGACAGGGCACGAGCAATGACATTTATATGGGACGGCTCTGGGAAATGACATTTGGACAAAGTGCTCCTGCAGACAGCTCAGTAAATTCAAAGGCCCTTAGGACATCTTGGCTCCCTTTTTCAAAATGTCTAGAAAACATAGTCACAAATACATCCAAGTAAACAATACAATATGGTGAATTACTAAAGGCAAACTTCCTGAGAACTAATAAAACAGTTAATATTTACTAAGCACATATTCTGTGGCAAACATTCTCCCAAGAACTAAAGGCACACAAGTATTAATTTATTTAACTCCACAACAAGTCTGAGTATGAGCAGTGTTATTGTCCCTACTTCATGGGAAAAAACAAACAAACAGAATGATCTAGCAACCTGCATAGCCAGTAAGTGTTGCAGGCAGAATTTGAAATCAGGCAGTCTGACTCTAGATCCCAGGCTTTTCTTTCCTAATCTGCGCTCTCATTACTTATGAGAAGAGAGATCCCAGAGACCAAAGATAGCGTGTAGAATGAAAGAGTGAAGGGACTTGTTTTATTTAGCACTAGAAGAAAGGCTAACATGAAAAGGAGGGCCAGGGTCAAGCTTATGAACATAAACCAAACAAGTTGTTTAAGAATTGAAAATAGACCAATTGTGACCATAACCTTAATAGAATAAACTCTGATAATAGAAGAGATGCAGACACTTAGCATATGACCAATGGCAACAGCAATAAAACACTGAAGTCTCCTGCTTACGTGTCATACCAGACTCAGTACAAAGTGTTGACATGCATTTGTCTTAATTAATCTTCAGAGAAAACTATGAGGTAGTTACTGTCAAATCCATTTTACCGATAAAGAAACCACAACTTAGAGAATTTAAGTAATTGCTCGGACATCCAGCTACTACCAAGAGACAGATCCATTACATGATATACCACATGTATATTCTAGTAGTCATGTTGTTTAAGAGCCAAAATAGTTTATGTTGATTGAACTCTGGACTACTGTCAGGCACAGCTAAGAGCTAGAAATTATCTTTAGGCCAAATTCACCAGAAGCCTCAATAAAACCCCGGTCTCACTGACTCCACAGCTGCCCCACAGACTGTGCTTAGAATGGTAAGAACCTTTGCACGGAGATGAGAAGGGCACATGCTTAAATTCAGCTTTATCGTCATTAATCTTACTCTCTTTTCCTCTTCCTCATCCTCCCATCCTCATTTTCCCCAGAGTAAAAAACGACCTAGCACTTACTCCAATCCTGAGTAACTGGGAAAAATAGACTTCTTTCTCTCCTTTCTTTTTATTTGTTTATTTTATTTTATTTTATTTTATTTATTTATTTTTGTACCAGGAATTAAACTCAGGACCTTGCACTTTCCAGGCAGGTGCTTGTGCCACTGAGTTAAATCTCTGACTCTAGATTTCTTTTTCAAAGGGATAGAAAGACCAGCATACAACAGACTTAAAATTATTGCCTGCTCCCGCTCCCCGCACCTCTCATCTGTACATGCTCAAAGAACCATTATTCATAAATTTCAGTGCAAGCTTATACTTTTGAATTTATGTTTACTAATTATGTGTTGAATAATTGAATCAGATCATATCACAGATTTCTTTCCTACATTACCATGGTCTTGTACCCTATATGATTCCTACAGTAACCTTGTTCCTTTCTTATTCTCTTTTCTTTCTATCTTTTCCCTTGTGCTTTTACACAATAGCTTCATCGTCCTGAAAATCCAGATGAAATATTCCAAAACAAGAATGTGGCTAGCAATTGACTCATAGTATGTTAAAGGACCTTCAGTTATATTCTACTCATTGAAAACCCCGCCTACATACCAATTCCATGTATCACTCTTGTGAAACTTAATCTTTGTCAATCCCTAAATGTATAATTTTAATGTCCAACTGGAAAAGCAGTTGTTGGCACTAATAGCATGTTCTTAAGGGCATTGTTTTAAATTCACATGAGCGAGACAGCCATAGAATAATGCAGTAGCAGGTAGTTAGAAAAATAATGAAAAGACTTGTACTCAAATCGCAATGGTGTACCTAAATAGATGAGCTACTTGTGGAATGGACATGATATCTCTGACTTCATGAGATGGAGAGGGATGAAGGAGACAGAAAATGCCCAGAGACTGACGCCATAGTTTGACTCACACACTTCAAAAACCTCTTCTTCACTCCCTTTTTTGGTTTAATGATAAACTAAATTTCCAATTCTAGCCCAAACTAGAGTCAAAGAAAGCTACAGAAACAGGCTATCTTGGAACTGAGAAATGGAATAGGCAAATAAATGTCCCAAGAATCAAATTTAATTCTGGCTCATGGGGATTGTAGTAAATAACTTTCTTTTCCTGAGAGGCCTGGACAAAGTGACAGTGATACAAAGGGCTCCCGGGGTCTCTTCCTACCCCTGGCACGCGGAGAGGCAGCGCTCTAACCCAGGGCCTGGCGACTTTTGTGGGCTTTCTTCCAGTGATTGTGTTAGGCACCATTTGCTTTCATGTCTGTGCATTTGTTTCAGATTGCTCTGGGCTCTTAGAGCCAAGCTATGAAAATTTTAGTATGGCTGACGTTGCTTGGGAGTCATGTCTTTTGGGGGTGTGCTCTTAACTGCTAAAAAAGAGGAGGAAGAGAAAAGGAAAAATTGTAAACCCAGGCAATTCTTTGAGACAGGAATATCTTCATGATGTTTTTATTCTTGATTCTAAGCAGTGTAAGGCTTAATGTGGAATGAGCCAATGTTTTCCTGGTTAAAAAAATACCAGATGCTTTTTCTTCATTCCCCTTGTCAGTTTAGAGAAAATATTTAGCAAAGGTGCATGTTCTGCTTATTTTTTTCCCTTTACAATGCTAGGATTAACCCTAGGGCCTTGCACAGACTAGGCAAGTGCTTACCACAGAGCTATACCTCCAGCCCTTTCTATGTTTCATTTTGAGACAAGCTCTCCTTAAATTGCCCAGGCTGCCCTTGAACTTGTGATCTCCTTCCTTAGCATTCCAAGTAGCTGGGATTATAGGTGCGTGCCACCACACCCAGCTTTTAACACATTTTAAAGAGTAAAATAATGCATATCTAAAAAATAGAACACGAAAAAATTAAATAAAATAAAAAATAGAGCATGGGTCTGAAATTTAACATAGTAATTTGTTCACAGAGCAAACTCACTGAATGTTGGCAGGATCAGTCCTGCTTTGGCATTGACTGGAACATAAACTATATCCTGGTATCTCCCTACCCGCTTCTGTAAATAAGTGTGATATGATCGTGTGTACACTTTTGGAAAGATTATTTGAATGTCCTTACAGTTCTATGCTTTTTTTTTTAGCTTCTGGGAAGAAGAGTGACAAAGCAGATTTTGTTTTTTGAAAACAAAGGTTATTTACACAGCTTCTGAGTGACCTGTAGACTCCACACAGCCATTGTTTGCACTCTTGGGTTTATTTACCTTGTGTTACATCACTCTGGGACGGGGGATGCACCCTGCCTGCCGGGAGGGGCTCCAGCAATGGACTGCTGATGCTTTTCAGAAAAAAACTACTGTTATCAACTGAGTTTTAATGACATATTAGTCTGAGGGATACTGAGGCCAAAGTGGTACCCCACATAGGCGATTCTTAGGAGTGAGGGGAAAGACTGAGGTCTCTCCCACAGCCAGCTCCTCAGCAGCCCCTTAGACAGCTTCAGTCATTTTCATTTGGACCTTTTCTTTTCTCTTTTCTTTTCTTTTCTTCTCTTTTCTTTTCTTTCTTTTTTTTTTTTTTTTTTTTTTTTTTTTTTTTTTTTTTTTTTTTTTTTTTTTTTTTTTTTTTTTTTTTTTTTTTTTTTTTTTCCTTTTGAGACAGGGTCTCACCATGCAGTTCAGGCTGGCCTTCAGCTCACTTTGTGTAGCCCTGGCAGGTCTCAAACTTGCAACGATCCTCCTGTGGCAGCCTCCCGAGTGCTAGACCATTCTTACTATTGTATTCTCTGTTCCCGTCTTTCTCTGTCTCTCTCTGTGTCTGTCTGTCTATTCGTGTGTGTGTGTGTGTGTGTGTGTGTGTGTATCTCTCTCTCTCTGTCTCTCTTTCTCCTGGGATCCAGAGTCGTCACACTGAGCTACCACCCAAACCCTTTTATTTTATTTTTGTTTTGAGACAAGGTCTCACTAAGTTGCTAAGCTGCCATGCTTAGCTGAAACTTGCAGTCCTCCTGACTCAGCCTTGCAGAGTACAAGGATTATAGGTTTGTACCACCATGCCTGGTTCATGACTACCTCTTGAGTTTTATGCTTGAATGGCACTTGCTAATGCACCAGCAGCTGTATCACAAAGCATCCCCAAGTGTGCAGCTTTCAGAAATAAAATGGACAGCACACTAGGACAAACAGTACCCAAGCATGGACTCTCCATTACACCAAAAATACAACATGTAGTACTGTGTTCTGCCTGAGTGGGAGAGGAGGAAAAACCTTTTCATTTACTTTTTCATGTTTTTTTTTTAATTGTGGGATTCTTTAACTCTCACCTGATCTTCAGTGTAATAGCCTCGTGCAAGAATTCTAATAATAGCAGAGCACATGCAGTCAGGGATGGGAGTGGGAAGACAGATGAACTTCACGGTTTATTGTAGGAGGATCGCACACATTCACTCATTCACTCCTTAAACAAAGTTATATTCTTAGATGCTGCCTTGGGGTAAAATCAAGGAGCAAATAAATGCTCCCAACATCGTTGTGTCTAAGCCTACTGCTGCATTCTTACCTCTCTAGCGAGTGTGAGTGACTAGGTCAGGGCATGGGCACTGGCAGTGTTACTTTTATGTGTCAACCTGGCAGGACTTCAGTGCCCAAATACTTGGTGAAACATTCTTTTAGATCCTTCTGTGAAGAGTTTTTTAAATGAAATTAATATTTAAAACCAGTGGTCTTTAACCATCGCAGACTAACCTGCTTAATGTGGGTGGCCTCTCCAATCAGATGGGAGCTTTAACAGAACAAAGACTGATCTCCCCCAAGCAAGAAATAATTTTGCCAACAGAAGTGTGGTGCTGGAGGTGCGGTTCCTTGCCGGTTTCTAACTTGCTGGCTGCTCTATAGATTTGGGACCTGTGTAACAGGGTTCCATAACCAAGAGTGCTGGGGGTATAGCTCATTGACAGTGCACTTGCCAGCACTTCAAAAGAAATTTGTTTTGAAGTACAGTACTTTGAACAGTGCTAAGCCAGTAACACACACACACACACACACACACACACACACTGACTATGGTTTCTCCACAGAGCCCAGTACAGGCAGTTGTAAAGAATAATTCTCCTCTAGTTCTTTTGTGCCTGCACACAGTCCCTTGCCACCTGTCTGTGCCCCCATTCAGGCAACACTATACTGTGCTTGCTTCTCCTGCCATACCTGTGACAGTTATATTTTAGTAACAATTTCCTATTTTACCTAGCACATTTTAGCCTGGCTTCAATAAATAGAGTGTGGGGTCCTGGTCTGTAGATCCTGCAGAGTGTGTTTAGCCTTCTCCTCCACATACCTTCAGTTTTACCTCTTAACCATGAATCCTCCCTGGACCAAGCCACCACGCACACCAAGACTCTAGGTAAGCTCACGGCAGTCATCCCAAGTGCCCTCATTGTATTCTTATGCCCACTATCTATTTTTCACACAACAGCAAGGGCACAAGCTCTTAGAAAACTGCATCAGATCCCATCATCCCTGCTCCAATTTCTTCAGTGATTTCCCGCTTGGCTCAGGTTGACCCCAGAGCACTCAGCAGAGCCTGTTTGCTTCCCCTTCCAGCTCCCTTGCCCGACGCTCCGTCTTTTCATCATCTCAGTCCTCTCCAAGCTGTTATGGTTCCTTGGACTGGCTGCACAGCGTGTCTCAGGACCTTCCCATCTGCTGTCTCCTACGCCTGGGACACTCTTGCTCAAAATACTGGCATACTCATTCCTTTATTTCCTTCAGATTTCTGCTTCTCTGGCCATTCTATGTGTTGGAAAAACAAAAACTCTATCCTCCAGAGCCCTTTGCCGTGGCGTAAGTTTTCTCAGTACTTATCATCACCAATACCGCACTATTACTCCCTAGTGAGCTCTGTCTCTTCTCCTACAGTAGCACCGTGAGAAGAGGAACTTGATCTTATTTATAGATGTATCCCCTTGTTACAGCTTGTATCCGGATGTGCTCCAAAGCCTCATGCACTCGTAGGTGAGGCTTTTCAGAGCTCGCTGCATCTAAGGTGTGTGATCCTGGCATTAATGGTGAAATGCTGGGATTTATAGTACCTCCCTCTGAGTGTGAGTGCTACCCACCAAGGGCAAGTAGTCTGGAAGGAATACAAGGGATAGAAAGGAGACTCCTACTGTCACTTCTGCTACTTCATTGCTTTACTGCCTTTTGCCTGGCCTGCCAAGCCATGGACTGTTTCTCTTCTGCAATGCCCCTCTGCTATGTCACCTTGCTTTGGAGCCAGCTGACTGTGGACTGAAACCTTTATAAATGGTGAGCTACAATAAACCGTTCCTCCTTTAACTTTGGATGTCAGGTATTTTGTCTCAGCAATGTAACTAAGACAGCTTTTTGTGCTGGAATTGGGGCCATACCTGTGACTGTATCTGATCGTGTGGTTCAGGAATCTTTGAAATTGGCCTGTAGAAAGAGTTTAGAGAGGTTTAGAGATTTGGGGTAAAGAAGCAGCCTTGTAATATTTTAAACTGTACTTGATGAGAGATTCTGATCAGAGCTCAGAACACCAGAATAATGGTAGAAATGCAACTGGTAAAGACCAGGTTCAAGAGATTTCAGTTAGGAACAAGGAACTGCATTGGCTGTTAGACTCCAGACCATGTTGTTATCCTTTCACAGAAAAATTTTGTCTGCATTTTGCTCACGTCCAGAGACTTTGCCTGAGACTGAGAGTAAGGCAGTGGACTAAGTAATCTTGTGGAAGAGATTTTAAGACAGTATAATACTGAAGTGGTGGCATGGCCACTGAGGGAGGTTTTATGTTGAGGGTCAAGAGCAAAGAGTCCAGCAGGATGAGTTTGTGAGTTGTGAGTTTGGCAAGAAATGAAGCTCCAGTAAAGCCTCTGACTGAAAAGATAGAGCAGAGGAGAGCTTGGATGATGAAAAAGAATAAGATAATGGAAAAGTCTGCCTGAGGGTATTACAAGAACCAACAGGACTCCATACTTCACCGCCTCAAAATTGCAAAAGTGAAAGGCTTTGCTTTGAGAAGGGAGTCCCAGAGCACCATGTTCCAGAATGGCAGCAGCCTAGGGAATTTTTCCCTTAGTTTATAGGCACTTCATCCCTACAGCCAAGAAAGAAAAAAGCCTGGCTACTGCTCCAGTTGTTGGGGGCCCTGGTGTCATCCATATGGTGCCACCTTCAGGTGTATCCAGAATGTAGCAGTTGTGGGGTCAGGAAGGCTTCCACCCAAGCTAACGAAGAAAGTCTGGGGAACCAGGCAGTGTGCTCCTGAGAGGGCAGTTTGTGAAGTTATGAGTGTGAAGCTGAAGGTATAGTGCAGACTCAGAATGTTGCAGAAGCCAGGAGCATGGATTATCTGAAGAAAGCTGCAAGGAATGAGAAAACCCAGCCCAAGAGACACTCTGGGAGCTACAATAATTGGCAGTGCTGTAGAGGAAGAGCTACCTAAACCATTTGGGGCTGACATCTTACCACAGATTGCCTGGGATGCTGGACACGGAACTATGGGACTTAATGTTTGCTCTTCAAGATTTTGGAGTTGCTTTGACCCTGTTCCTTTCTATCTCCTATTTGTACCTTTTGGAATGGTAATGTTTATCTGAGAAGTGTTTAATAGTCTTTTCATTGGTACAGCAGCTCACGGCTAAAGTTTTCCTGAAATCTCAGAGGAGACCTTAGACTTGGACTTTTCAGCAATCCTGAAACTGTCAGGACTTTGACAACCCTTGGAGATGGACTAAACATCTTTTGCATAAAGGGATGCACAAGAGTCTTTTAGGGGCCAAGGGTAGAATGTTATGGCTTATACCTAGATGTACCCCAAAGCCTTATGCTCTCACGGGTGAGGCTTTTTCAGAGCTGGCTGGAGCTAGGGTGTGTAACACTGGGATTAAGGATTTCCTAATGAGATTAAAGGTGCCTTAGGACAGGTAACCTGAATGGAATATAAAAGACAAAAAGACAGCTGATGCTGTCTTTCTGCTACTTCACTGCTTTGCTGCCTTCTTCCTGCCTTTCCATGCCATGGACTGTTTCTCTGCAATGCTCCTCTGCCTTGCCCCTCTGCCATGCCACCCTGCCTTGAAACCAGCTGACTACAGACTCAGACCTCTACAGTGAGCTATACTAAACCTTTCCTCATTTAACTTAGTCACAACAAAGAGAAAAATAACTAAAATACCTCTAAGAGCAGTCCAGCCTACAGTGGATTCTTACTAAATACTTGTTGTATAAAAGATGAAAGAAATTCTATGAATGAAATCTGTCTTTGAATAAAACTGAAAGGAACATGTTTTACATCAATCACAGATTTCATGAGATCTGCACTTGTACATAAAGCAGGAACAGGTTCAAATGCAACACATCTTCTGAAGGCCAGAGCAAGAATAGAAGGGTGTTTTTATAGTTTGAAAAGGTTCTTGCACATGATTTTGTGAAAACCTATCAGCTCCCTTGCAGCTCACCACTTTGTCCTAGGAAGAAATGACCCACATTTGTTTGATCCTTTCCATTGATTCGGAAAAAACTGGAGGCCACAGCTCCAAATTGTTTTCCTTTTTCCACTGAAGCTTCCACATGACCAAAAAAAAAAATCATTTAAACCATTTTTGTTCGCAAACTTTTGCTTATTCTTTTTTTAAAACAGATTTCCAAGTAGACTGAAGGTATTAATTATCCAAGCTTTATCTCATTAGTTAATTTAACAGTCCTCTCTGCTTATAATGCCCCATTTATACCCCAGCACTTTTAGAGAGTGGATCCTTTAAGAAGCCATTGGGTTCAGGACTGACAGATGTGGGAGGCTGGAACAGCTGAGGTGGCTGTTGGGTGTTAACTCAACCCTCCTTAGGAACTCTGCTCAGTTAGGTTCAGGGTGTCATCTAAGCTTAGACATTCAGAGAGCTATTCTGATCCCCTTCAAATTCTGCCACAGCTCAGCAGCAGGAGACATTTCAATTACTGCACCACTTAGTAAAGCAAAAATCCTAACTGAAAGAAACATTGTGAATGTAAATAGCAAGAAATTGGCTTCCCATTCCATTCAGATGTAAATACCTCAGCACACATCTCAATATTTTGCTCCAGCAAAATCCATGTTGTTTCTCTTATTTTATATGTAAGCATAACTAAAGGTAAACTGGAGCATGGACTGCCACAAAGGTAACTGCTAAATAAATTAATAAAATGTAATAAGGAAAACTTCTCTGTGATGTAGTGATTGTCTTTAGTAATTCTGCATGATTAGAAATTGGAATTGCCTGGTGTAATGCAAGTAACATTGAACGACAGGGTAGGTTTACATTCTACAGGCTCTTCAGCCTTTCACCAGGTATATGATCTTGAGTGAATGATTTAACCTCCTTCCGTCTAAGTGTCCTCGTGCTAAAACAGAGAGGAAGAGAAAAAAGTGACTAAAATTGCCATCATGTCTTGTAAGTCTCCTATTTCTCATTTCTCTCTTTCCCTTAGGCACAAGCTGTCATCCAGCCTCAGAAATCTGAAGAGCTGTTCTGATTTCCTTCAGCTTCTACCCACTTACCGTTAAAATAAATATTAACTACATTAGCATTAACTGGCTATAAGTCCATTAAAAGACATAACTCTAAAGCTACTACAAAGATCAAGCAAGGAATTTCCCTTTGGAAAACAGAGAAACAAAAGCAAAATGGAATCAAGACTGTTCGATTACAGTTCATTGCCAAGACTCCACTTCCCTTCCTTCCGTTTCCCTACCTGACAGGCTAACGATCACGACCAGTGGCAGAGAGAGCAACTCATACCATTTCCAGCCCTGGGGAAGAAGGCACAGCCCTGCCTTTGCTCCTACAGAGGGACAAATGCACTTCTTTCCCGTGGGGTGACTTACTTCTTCACCCACATGATGCCTCTTTTAAAATATCTCAGTTTTACCTGTGTATCTCTGCCCAGCAATTGAACTTCTCATAACCTGAAAAAAAAAGACAACTACATAAATGTGCGTGTATAAAGGTGTTTGTCACAGAACTCTTGAAAATATTCATCTGTGGGGATTAAGTCAACTAAAAACACACAGACAATAGAATACAGTATAGACAGTAAAAATTATGTCCTAGATTTTATTTGACAAGAAAGATATTTTTTGAAAACACTGTATATGTCATGGTCTCATTTTTGTAAAAAAAAAAATTTGTATATTTTCTATGCCTGGAACACAGATTCTGACAGAATTGGGAAGCATGAACATGTTTAATATGTGGTAGTATGTTGAGGAATTTCACTTTCTACTTTACAACTTTCTATAGGGTACAATGTAGATAATACTTACACATGGTACAGAATTTAAAGGGTGTTAAAGAGTAAACAAAAATAATTAAGGCTCTCCTTATGCAGTCCCTTCTGAAAGGTAACTGTTCTTTCCTCTTCCTTCACCTCCTCAATACACTCTGCTTTTCCACATATTACTTTTATAATCAGCAAAACAATAACATTAGCTTCACAGTGAAAAAAATAATTTCATGAAGATTAAAATCAAGTTTAGGAATTAAACAAAATGTAGGAACTGAAGCAGTGGTATGCTCACATGGATTTTCTTCTTTGTTTTGCCTTAGAGCAGCAGACAGACGTATCCTGTATACCACCCACCTTCATGTAAGTAATCAACTTTATTACATTGCATCTATTTAAATGCATCTTCTTCTTCCCCCCAAGACTGCATATTTTTTGAGGGCAAAATTGATGCCATACAATTTTGTGTTTTCCACCGTGCCTACATGAAATACAATAAATTAATTAAAATGTTTTAATTTCTATACCCATAACTTATCAAGATTTTATAAATTGCAAGGTTTTATTAATACTAGGGATTATCTTGACTGTTAAATAAAGGCTTATACACAAAAAGCAGGAAATGCATTTGTTTAAATAAGTGAATATGGTCTAAAGCAAGATATAACAGGTGGGTCTCCAGCAGTAATGTTAGCAGATCCTCACATTGTACTCGTTGTGTGCCAAAGCTATTTCCCGCTATGTGATGGGAGTGGCTTTCTGTTCTTAACTGGCCCAAGATCATCACCTGGGAGGAGGCCTGAGCCAGGCTTGAGGCCCAGAGCTGTCCCTTGTGTGTTAGTATTTTCAGCTGAGTATTTTATAGTGGATGAATGAACATGAAATCAGTGCTTTAATAAGGCCTGTAGTGCCGCCGTTGTGGTTGTGACTAGGGTAATTACCTGTACATCACCAGCAGGTATGAATGCCCTGACTCTCTGCTCTCCTCTGGGTGTGTCTGTCACGTTCCCTCACCTGAGCTCTCTCAGAGCTGCCTTGTTTGCAGGTGACAAATACAGTCAAGAAAGAAAATATAGTGAATATTTGTCGTTTAATGGGGTGTTAAGTGAGTATTCAAAGACCATTAAAAGGTATCACAGGGAATGTGGCTGGAGATTGAGGTCACTGTATAAATGCCTGGGTCTATAGTCTTCAAATGAGGTGAAGGGAATTTATTCTTTCCCAAGCTTGTGATTTTATTAAAGGTCAACTATGCTAGCATTCAGTAAGCATTGCAAAGAGACACTGTAAATACCTGAAAGCAAAACCAAAACTGGGCCTTTTTCAAAGTGATGGAGGAAACTGGGATTAAGAAGTTGCGACCTAATCCCCATGAACAAGGCAAGCCATGTGTGATGGAAACAGGAGTCCTTGGAAACAAATGCCTCCACATACCTCCCCAGGGATGAACAGCAGGGATTGACCACCTTGAGGAGTCTTTGACCCGACCCTTACGGAAAAAGCCCCTGACCTAACCCTTATGGGAAAAGCCCCGCTCTGCATGCCCGCTTGTTATGTGACTCGCTTTCCCATTTGATCCCAGTCCGCTCAGTCTTACCTGGAGAATTATACCGGTAATCTTATTGGCGGACCATAGTATTGTCCATTTCCCCTACCTTGGACCCGCCTCACCTCATGGTGTTTCCCTATAAAAGTCCCTGACAAAGACAGAGTCAGGGGCAACCCACTCGGGCCCCCCTTCTGTCCCTCCCTTGGGTAGAAGCTTTCTCTCAATAAATATATTCTGCTCTTAAAAAAAAAAAAAAAAAAAAAAAAGAAGTCTCCTACAGAGATCAGAGGAGATGTGTCCATTGCCTTTTCCCAAAAAGTAGTCCTCAGGCCATCGTTGGCCTTATTTTAGAGCCAGGCAGAAATGCTGATGCTCAGGCCGCATACCTGTGTCCTCCTGAATTCCAATCCACATTTTAACAAGATTCTGCATATCTCAAATGGAAATTAGAGTTTGAGAAACATTGATCTAACTCAATGCCTTTGTTTTTCAGGTGGAAAGAAAAACTGAGTACAGGAAAGAAACTAAACTATAGCCTGATACACACAAGATGAAAATCTAAATGGGTAACTGTAAGTGGACCAATATAATGCTGTTTTACATACTGGGCTGTACACTGACCTCTGATTTTGTGGCTGTAAGTGGAAGTTACAGGTGATGTTGAAATGGTGAGTAATTTCAGATTTTACATAACCAACTGAACTCTGTAATTAGCCAACCTGATCTCTATAGACTCTTACTATTTCTTGGGTGAAATGCATTTCCTTAGTGAAGGGAATTTTCCTAACGCCGGCCTCCCAGCACATTCCCAGGCCTCAGGTGCAACTACAAGAAAAAATTTTAGACTGTCTTCCCCATGATATGATATTTTCATATTTAAAATGTAATCCTCTTCTAAAATATGAATGTTAAATGCAACATCTTAGCTGTACACTATGATTATCCATCATTTCAATTTCTCCATTGATTGAGAAACTGTTTCAATTCAGGTAGGTATTTATTAGAATTTTTTCTTTCACCTTTTGAAAGAAAGAAGTATTTCTATTTCCAGCCAAGGGAGAGATCAAGCATTAATTAAACTGATTGGTCTGAAGTCCAAAGTCTTCAGAAGGGTCAATGACTGATTTATATTTAAGAACAGGCTTAAGAGAGTTCCTTGATGAGACAGTAGCACTGCACAATAATTAGGCTGGAAATTGTAATATTTAGTAGTTTATATCAGGGCTGAATGTTCTTTAAACTTGTACTAAAATTCATATCCAGACTGTATGAGGGAATCCTACTGAATCACCCATAGCGTATAACAGTGTGTGAGTCTCTTTCTGGATACATTTCCACCCATGGGGAGTGTCCAGCTCTTGTTTCCTGACCGTTTAGTGTGTACCCAGCGCTCCCCCTCCCACGTTCACTGCTCCCGCAATTCTGCTTTTTCCTTTCTCTTTCCCTTCCTCTCTTTCCTCCCCCCGCCCCCTGGATTGAACTCAGAGCCTTTACCTGAGCTGTATCCCTGTTTCTATTTTTTATTTTGAGACAGAGTCTGGCTAAATTGCTAAGTTGCCCAGGCTAGGCTCAAATTTGTGATCTTTCTGCCTCAAACCTCCTCCCTACCTGCCCCAGTGCTAGGATTATGGTTGTATGTCACAACATCCAACTATCCTTTACTTCTTGAATAGGCTGTGAGTTTCTAGTTTCTAAAATTGATGATCATAATTTGCTATTTATGTCAAAGAAACTTTTTCTTGCTCAAATGACTTAGTATTTGAAAAGTCCTAATGTCTACTGGCTAATCATGATTGGTACTACTGGGGAGAAAAGGCAAAGCCTGAGGCATTTCCAGGACCACATGGAACTACCCCAATGCACAGTTCTCTAGTGGATCACTGCCTGAGTTTACGTGACAAATATGTGAGTACCAAATAGGAAATCAGCGTCGGAACTGAAATCAAAACTGAGAGCAGAACTCTCAGGGTTCTCTTCAGAAAGACGCTTCGGCTTTGCTTATCTGTTATTTGACATGAAACTTGCTATTGCCCAATACTTCACGAAAGACGTGTTGTGCACAACGTGGACTGTACATTAGGGCAAGTCTTCCCATCAGCAAGAGTTACCAAAGCACAAGGGGAGTGAAGGGAGAGAAGGTCCATCTAAACTGAAGTTATACAGGCAATCGCATATGAAATGTTCTGCTTTCAAGGAGGGAAAGGGTGATGGAGACAGGAACTCAACACATCTTCAAGTGATAGGCTGCCAAAATCTGCAAGGGAGGATCGAACACAGCTGTCTGAGTCACCAACGAAGCATCCGTTATGGTATGTAAAAGAACCGTGAGAGCCCAAATAACGGGAGTCGTGAAAAGATTTGGGGGTCACTAGAGACCTCACATGTTCAGCTTCGATTTAAAGTTTTAACAGTGTGAATGTCAGCAGCCTTGCTGATGGCACAGAGCCTGAATCCCTCAAGACCTCATCCATGTCCCTCTCAGTACCTCTTTCCATCATGTTACAATCTAGCTGGTGACATGTGTCTTTCTGAAGATAATTATAACCCTCTGGTATTTTTTATTCTTCAGTAACTTCCACAATGTTTGAAATTTCTAGCCTTTGCTCTTTGAGCTCATAAGACTTTCCATTTTCCCTCTGGAAGAAGAATTCTTGCATAAAGAGATCTTAACTTTGCTTACAGGTGCTACTTAATTTTCTCTCCAGGAAATGCCTCTTTCTATTGTGTAACCTTGGGAAACTGAGGCAAAAAGCTACATATTGAATAAAAATGTGGCACCAAAGCTTGGATTATTACCCAGCAGAGAAAATTCCTCATGTTCTCTTCAGAAAGAAATTGTATTTTGAACTTGAAGTAAATAATAATAGTACTAAAAAATCAGGAGACCTGTGTAATTTCACTTTGCTGATATACAAACCTGAAGAACAGTTTATTCTTAATGAAAATTTAAACACTAAGGCTTATAGTAAAATTCATATCACCAAGATTTTGTTACCATACACATAACCCCACACAGCAGGACTTTCAGTATCCCACTATGAAGTGTTATTTGAAATCATTAAAACTAAACTGCACCTGTCAAAATAAATCAACCAATACATGTAGTGATTCAGGATCTCTTTCTTTTTATCTTTTCTATAGATTCATTAATTCTTAATACTTTCCCCATCATTACTGTTTAATTTCCAAGGACTCCTGTCCTATAAAAATAGCATATTAAACTGAAATTGGGTATTTAATGCACAATTTTATCTTTGGCTTCATCTGCGCTAAGCTTTGTCACACAGGGTGAGCTTCCAAGGTTGCTGTAGTTTCCCTCCTATAAAATGTTTTTACAGCTTTACGCTGTAAAAGTCAATTCGGCTGACAAATCTTGGCTGTTGCCTTTAAATATGTCTGTTTGATTTAACATACTTCTGATTAACAATGCTGTTTCCTGATGCTGTCAAAATAAGGTATTAAATGCCTTTCTAGAAATGACTGTTTTTAAAGGAGAGATTAAGTAAACAAGCCATTCCTGCTGGTAAAATAATTGATTATGTTGTTGACTATTTAATATTATGTTTAGGCAGAACTCCCCAGGGACAGTTTATTACATTAACATAAACAAAGAGAGAAGGGTGGTACTCTTTGGGGAAGGAGATGAAGAGAGAGGCCGATGTTTGTGTTTGAAAAGAGGAGAACAAATTCTTGCTCTTGTTGAAGTGACAAATGGATCTCATGAAAAACTACACTCACTAACTGGAGTGTTACAGGCTTATCCATGCTATGTTACAGAAAAGGACCTAAGTGTTTTATAAATAGCTCTCAGAATTCTTAGATGAATCATGCAATTATGAAACTGTTTTGGTTAATAAAATTTAAAATCCTAAATCAGCAGGTCTGAATGTGACTGTGTTTCTCCCTTATTTTGCTTCATTAATAGTCCAGTTTTGTGTCCATATTTAGTGACACTTGGGAAAATGTATTCACCTACATTCCACAGACTCCTTTGGTCAGAGCAGCACCAAGAGAAAGCGATCTGCTCTCCAACGTTCCTTGGTGAATTAGGCAGAAGATGTACTGGAAGGTCCTAGACTGGTCCCTTCATGGAACTATGCTACTATCTACATGATGCCATGGGAAGACTCTGTGCTTTGAGCATATGTTTTCATTTGGGGATTAGGAAACATTTGTTTCTACTCCATTGGATTTTGAAAGAAGGAAGCAAATGTGTTAAAAAATAAACTACAGTATTCTTCTTGTCTATCTGTGAAAGCAGAGTTTTCAGAAGCCTTCTTTTCTTGACACCAACCCCTCTCCAAACACGGGAGGTAGTTATCATCTGCATTTTTACAGTGGAAGAAACAAACAGAGTGAGGCTGAGTCATTCACTCAAGGGCAAGCAATTAGCAAAAAAAAAAAGACTTTGCAAGATAAAGTTGCATATTGCTGATGGAAAAGTCCAGGATATTTCTGAGCACAGAGGATGCCAACTGTGAATGTGGACTGAACCCCTGTATTCACATACTCCTCTTCCATGGTACCCAGGTGTCAAGACTGGCTTTGAGGAGCAAGTGAGCAGGAAGGCTAAGTGACAGGACGCCCAGAAGTGGCAGGAGTCAGCCGGTGGGGCAGCCCTCGCCTTACTGCACCCCTTTCCCAACACTCTGCTCCCTCTATCACCTAACATGTATTGACTACACCGGGGCCATCTTGGTTCCGCCCACTTTCCAGGGGGATTAGCTGGCTGAAAGAAAGCGTTAACAATCATCTCAACCTAAGAGCCTACACTTATTAACGTGTACATAGATTTACAATTAGTTGCAATTTAGTAACTTATAAGTGGATTTAAGGGTTGGGGAACCAAGAACAGTGGGTAAAAGGATCAATATTAATTATTTCTCTTCAGATATGTAACTGCACAGATTTTTAATTTAAGGCAATTGAAAATCAGGCACTGCTTCCCTATCTTTATTGTTGATATATTTTTGATCATTCTATATTTGTCAATAGAAGTGTTTTCCCAAATTATAGCTCCTAACTGCTACTGTACCATTTTAACTATAAGTCTGTCACAGAAGTAAATTTTCTATAGCTATCATGGCTCAAAGCACCTTGGGCCAGACTTGCCATACAAATCCAACCAGTACATGTTTTCTGTGCTTTATGGGTTTAGATTTAAAAGCAGAAATTTTAGCATCAGAATGGCTTGTATCTACATATTAAATATGTGACTAACTAGCTGAATGCATGAATTCAGGATTCAAATTCTGACTTCAAAACCAGCTATGTGATCTTATTAAGCTTTTGTTTCTTAACTCTTCTGGTCTTCACTTTCTTCACGGAGCTGGGGAAGAGCCAGGCTGGTCACTTGCAAAGCTGAGCAACGTGAAGCAGCATTGACACATCCCCAGCAGCCCCCCCCCCCCCCCCCCCCCCCCCCCCCCCCCCGTTAGGAGCCAGCTGGAGTGGGGCACGGGAAGGGAACCAGGTGAAACCAGGAATGGAGACTGAGAAAAGAGAAGGGTGGATTGAACAATCTGAGAAAAGTGTATTTTGTAGCTGGGAAGGCACTGTATATGTCAAACCCACATGGCAAGATGTTTTCCAAAAGACGAGGTCCAGTGGAGAAATACAATAGGGCCAGTTGGGAGAATGAAAGGAAATAATATGAAGGAATCACATCTGGAGCCTACAGCAGACTCTCCAAATCTTCCTTTTTCTTCTTCCCTTTTCTACTTTTATAAAATAAAGATCAGTTGCTCATAAAGTTGCTAAAAATCCATCTGACCCAACTACATTGCTTTCGAATGATGAGTCATTAAGTCAGAGATATTTCTAGATGGATGCTCTAAATCCAATGCTGCCAGATGTCCCTTCTATTCAAAATGACTTGATGTTCATTTGTGCACATTTTGAGTTTTTTAAAAAGTGATCTCATCTATAATGATTTATTCAAGGATAGAAATCAAAGTGAGGTTAACTTTTTGACTCAGGAAGCCAAACTTTTAAGGAAATAGATATATATTAAATAATTTTGCAGCCCCACCACATTATCTGAGGCTCAGCTTCTATCATGAAAATGCAGAATTAATTCATGTGACTGAAGTTGACTCTAGCAGTATTTCTTGCCCTATTTTTCACATACATGTAATCATTTACATTAATGTTAACTGTAAGGCTGGTACTAACAGGTCTTCTGCCTTTAGTTCCTCCCCTGCCTACCTCTAGTACTAGTAAATCACTCAAGACACAAAATTATTTCTCTTAGAAATGAGCACCAAATTTCTTGTTAATTTCACCACTAATAAGCAGTTCACAATTAGATTAGCTTTTTCTGTTGCATGAGGAAAAAGTAGACTCCAAGGGATAGCTACATGTCACCACTGCCAGGCTCAGAAATGTCTTTCAATACCTCCATAGTCACAAAAAGTAGGGAATGGTCAGCTGTTCCCCATATCTTCCAAGTTGAAGACATACCTCTTTCAGAATGTGAGTCCAGGTCTCACAGCACCCTGTGGGCTGGGAAGACGTGAAGCATCGAGGATGGCAGGTGTGGGCTCTAAATCAAGTTCTGAAATGTATTAGTGACTTCAGTTTGCTAGTCTTCCAGTCTGCAGAATGGTGACTATACCATGAACCAAACAGAATGTTATGAGATAAAGATAGCGTGTAAAAATTCATATTATGGGATTGTGAAAACAGCTCAATGCTAGTGCATGTGTTTGCTATGCATGAAGCCCTGGATTCAATCCTGAGCACCACACACACATGCAAAAGGAAATATATGCATGTCACATAATAGCCTCCTAATAACTAGTGGGTATGGTGGCAGAAGTTGATCTCTGTGCAGCAACATTATGGCCAAGACACTGAAGTAAGTAGTTTACACAGATTCTTTCTTGTTCCTCTTAACAACTGAAAAACTAGTGTCATTATACTCATTTGGCTAACTTGGAAATGGACATGTAAAGACCTTTACATACCTTATTCAGGTTCCCAAGATGGTGAGGGGTAGATGGTAGATTCCTATTCTGGTAGTCATAAGACCACCATGCTTTAGTGAAGCCTTAGGAACCATGAGATTTGTAAATGACCTAGAATTTCTGAGAGAAATCTGTCATATGTTTATTTAAAAAGTAAATTTTTATCTACAAGTGATATTAATTTCAATTACCAAAGCAGGTGGGTTTTTCCCCCTAGATTATTTTTCTGGAACCCATTATTTCTAATTTTAGTAAGCTATATCAAAGGATGAACATAACATCATGATAGGCATGGCAGAATCCATCCAGAAGAAGTAGAAGTGGCTTGGAGAAAAGGTAATAATCTATGCAATAAATGCCAGCATGTTTTGGGGCTGTCATCTCAATTTGGATTGTGATATAACCACTGACGGTCATTCAAAAGGAATATCATTTGCATATGGCACTGGAATTCAATCTCTGCCAGAATTTTTAGTGGTTATTGTCAACTTGTTTCTAGAGAAATTATGCTTAATTATGTGTGTAATGTGGCCAGTGTGTGTGTGTATGTGTGTGTGTGTGTGTGTTTAAAGGAAAACTATTTAAGTTAACCGAATGGGGCCTGCCACAATTGCAGGCAAGAAGGAGACATGGTATGGAGCGAAACAGGAGTTCCTATGAAAAATGACAAGTTTAGTAAGATGAAAATGGAATCACTGTGATGAAAAGCAGCCCCAGCCATGAGAGTGGAGAAGATTGGTTCTTGGTCTATGTGCTTGAGGGTATTAAGCACAGTATTATCGTCAATTGGATCCTCTAATGTACTGGCTACTGGGGCCTAATGTCCACTTTAAGCAGTATTGAGAGCTAGAGCAATTAAAAGATAATAAGACAAAAATGAGTAATGAATCTGTTTTATTGTACGCTGTAAATGGCCTCTATCGAAACAGACTGTGTTTAGACTGGTAATAAAAGTGACTGATGAAGGCAAACGTTTAACATGGAAATTGGTTCAAGCAAGGAACATATTTTCTATTTTTTTTTTTTTAAAACCTCACAAATAATTTGGGCTATGGAGAAAATTTTTACTTGGAAACTTTCTGCAACTACTGTACAGTTTTTTTAATCAGCCTTGGCAAGATGTGTGCGGTTTTTATTTCTTTTTGTGGCTTGAACTTTTAGCAAAGGCCATAAAGCAGCTGAGGAACACAGGGGTTTATTTGTCAATTTGTCAGCGTGTGGACCTTTGTCTTCCCACGGGGTGAACACTGAGCCATTAGGAAGGGTGATATTGTGATATTGTAGTATGTGACATTTTGGGTCAAGGATTTGG
This sequence comes from Dinomys branickii, assembly GCA_004027595.1. Lineage (NCBI taxonomy): Eukaryota > Metazoa > Chordata > Mammalia > Rodentia > Dinomyidae > Dinomys > Dinomys branickii. The sequence continues at coordinate 40,498 of PVLD010004555.1, read as the reverse complement.
AAAATGTGAAGACATGTTATTCAGATATTCAAACTGCAGCCCAAAATGATTAAGACAAAAATTTATCAGCTCCCCCTCCTTCTTCTTACTCCTCCTAAAGAAAAAAAAAATCTAACTTATTATTTTCTTGCCCATCACAGTTTATGAGTCTGAGCATTAGAGCAGGCTCCTTTTCCTTGAGAATCTAACGCCTGCCTCTCATTATAATCCTTAAGGAGACCTCGCAAGGTTAGTTTATCTCTCATTCTCCTTTTAGCGATCAGAAAATTGAGGCTCAGAGAAGCCTATCGGTTGCCCCCTAGTGAACCGCAGAGCTTGCTGTTCAAGGCTGAGTTTGATGAGTTCCGGAGAGTCGCGTTCTCCCACAAGCCAGCGCCGTCTTTTAGAGTTCTGGCAGTGCTAGGCAGTGACGGAACTAGAGACAGCGGTGACAACGATGGGAACGATGGCGTGCGCTCTCGGGGCCCGGGCTCCTGCAGCTCTCGGCAGTAGAGCGGACCACCCTTAAATGCAACCCCAGATCGTCATATCCCCCTCCGCCGCACTGCTCAGTCTTCGCCTCAGTCCTCTAAACCTATTTCCTCCCGCTCATTGTAGAGGAAACTGTGAATAGGAAGTTAGGGAAGAATCCGCAAGGTGGGACAAAGGTGAATTAGAATAGAAACTGGGCAAGGAGATGATGTGGTCCCTCCCTGCAGACTCTCTCCCCGATCCCTGCTGTGAAGCGATCCTCAGGGACTGACCAGTGATGTTCACACTTTTAGTGCACAGAAGTATCTCAGGGAAGGGGAAGTCAGGGAGGAGAAACAGTTCTTTTGCCATTCCCATGTTGACCCCTCTCGAAAATCAGACGTGCAACATCTTTAATTCCTGTATACTCCTTGGGATCATCGCAAGGGAAAAGACAGGATTTCTGGAGCTTATTCTATTCAAGGTTTGCTTCGGCTAAGGGACTAAAGTAGATCATGGTTAAAATTAACCATGATTTTAAAAAATGGATTCCCACTTCAAAGTAAAATTCAAAACAAAATAAAATGTCTCACCATTTCAGTTATCTGCATTTCACTGAGCACTTTAATATAGTAGAACTCAAAGGCACCCAACACTACTAGACTATCTCCTACAGACAGACTGTAACTTTTCTGCGCTCTGAAAATAGTACTCACTCCAGGAATCCCTATAACATGTAAAATATTAATATGTCTTAAACTGGAAATGAAATACAACTGCAACTGGGGACCATCAATCAGTCTACTATGGCCAAAGAGGCAGCCTGCAAGGAGATTTATGGAAAAGGATTATAGTGGAAATGTAAGAAGTAGAAACATAAGACCCAAACACTTGATCTGCCCTTTGGAGCACTCTTTCCGCGTCCTGGGAGGGACACATGGCCAGTGCCCCCTCACGGGGGACCACTCACATTTCAGCTGGTGGAGGTGCCTTGCTTCCTGTGAACAGGCATTTGCTTCTGTTACTGTTGATTTTGTTTTGCCCCCATTCTGCTGCCCTGTCTCCATGCCTAAGGAGTGACTTGAGCTCGAGCTTTTCAGATTCTCTAAAAGAAACAAGGGATTTAGCTTGCAAGCACAGTCCTCCCCGCTTTACTGTTCTGCCAGTTAAACTTTTGTTCAAGGGCTTTACTAGTTTGCAGCCTTGGTTGTGCTTAGCACTGGGAAGTAGAGGAGGAGAGGTGGTAAGCATGAGGAGACAACAGCCCTGACATTTTTGGGGAGATGGGAGCTATCAATCAAGCAGCTACTTCCACTGAAGTTCCACAGAAATGTCACCAGTACACTTGAAGATCTCTTAGATGGCCTCAGCCGCTCTGGTAGACATTTACCTTGACTGCAGCAGGCTTGAAACAGATCTATTATATATGACCCTGCCCTGCAGACACTCCTGATGACTCTGCTCTGTAATCTCAGACAACTCTGCCCACTCTGTCCTTATTTGGAAAGTTCTCAAGTAGGCCCACAAACTGTACAAAGCTGCATGTCATATATGGTTTGCTGCTCCTCTATACAAGCAGGGCTTCCTCACACTCCTGGAGTCAGTATAGGAGGGTTCTGTCCTGTGTACGACCCCACTGTGCTGCATCACAGGTCCCAATAAAACCTTGCTTGGCTGGTCTTGTAAATCTACTTGTGATTCCTGGCTTGAGTAGGGTCGGCAGAGCAGGTCACACTACAAAGAACTGTAAACATTAGCTCTGAAGTGCTCCAGAGACCACTGGAAGAGACCAGCAGCAGTGAATGAAGATCAACAGGTACTGATGCTAATCTCTGGAGCCCAACATAGACCTTTGATCACCTCCAAAGAGGCAGCAGAAGGTGCTAGAAGAGCTCCAGAAAGCTGCCAAACAAGCTCATGGCTGAGGAGCTGATAGGGGTGGCTGGGAGTTCCCAAGAGCTGTAACATTAAGGGCCAAGGAGCGCTGGCACTCAAAGCCTGGGTCTACTGACAAACAGTAGACTGATTTGTGATTTCCATCTGAATTGAGCAAAAGAACCCTTAACTGACTGGCAACAAATCCATTATTTACTTTCCCTCCATGGCTCAGGGGAGAATTCAGAATAAAAATACCCTGTTCTATAAACAAGTCAAACGACTTTTAAGTGAGACTAAATGGGAGGCCAAGGTGTCTCCCATGGGTAAGCCAAGCCCTGTGCAAACTGAGCTTCCGGGGACTCAGTGGTAGGGCTTCTCCGCAGTAGCACACAGAAATTTGCACTTAATTTGAGAATCCCTCTATCCCTGAAAATGAGTAACTTTTGAAAAGAACATTTTATAAGTAAACATTTTATGTGACTTGGAATGAAAATTTTATTATTTTAATTCCTTCCTTTACTTTAAACATTTACACTCATGACTTTCATTGAATCTCTTTTGAGTCCTCCCTTAACTCTTATTTTTGTTGTGCTCACTTGTTACATTTTTCAGATAAAACATTTCCTAACTGGATTATAGAAGTATTCTTACCATGGCAATATTCTGGGTTTCCTTGGTCCTTAGTGTCACTTTTTAAGTAGGTAGAAGCAAAGTGGCAGAAGCCGTGGCTCAGACTCTGGGTTCTAAACAGTGATCACCAAAGTTTTTTACTGTGTCATACCCTTACCTATAAAAATAAGTAAATAAACAGTAAATGAGCATAAGCTTTCTGTGAAATGCACAGCTATTTATTTCTGGGCTGTGAACATGCACTATTCTGCTAAATTATTAGTATATTACAACCATCTGAAAAAAGGGAGGGGGATGTTAAAAGCTGAGAGAAAACTCAACTTAATTAGAAGTTCTCACTCCCTCTCACATCTACCATTTAATTTAATAGAAGCTCTATTATCAAAACTTATGCATCCCAAAGAAAAGGAAAGATGACTTAATAAAAACATGATTTGTACATGAGGGAATGAGTTTTTCAATTATATTTGTTATCAGACAAAGAAACAAGCCAGGCAAACAGAACTGCTTTCTAGAAAGCAGCCTCAGCCTTTCTAGCCTAGAATATATTTAAACCTACGTGTTGCTACAAGTTCTTCTTCTGTGGCAGACAGAGCTCCCTTGGTTTACTGGTTTTGTGCCCTAGTGGCTTCTCTGCAGGATAGGGTTGGGGACAGATCAGCAAAGTGTGAATGTGGCTGTTTGCAGCTATGGTTTCTAAGGAGATGATGCTTGCACTTAATGCAGGATGCCATCCCTCCTTTCCGTCCATTAGTCTCTGCCTAACTGAACTCCCCTTGGCTCTGTTCTGGCACAGTTCTGTTTTGCCTACTGACAAATGGTCCTTCACTGTCCCGTGTAAGAGCTAAACTCACCCCTGGAATGAGAGTCCCCAGTGCAGTGCCCCATGCCGCAGACAATCGATGGGCATCAGAGCTAATTGGCCGTGGTCTATAGTTATGTGTGGGAACATCAGAGACATGGATATGGGATGACTTTTCTGATAATGGCACGGTCTTCCTCAGACTCACTGGGAAACCTCGCTTGAAGTTTTGAGGAAAAAAAACGATAGGCTTTATTATAGTTTTTTGTTAAAGTTCAGGAATTCTAAACGAAAACCTGGATGACCTTATCAGGTAAATATTTCTCTACCTGAATAAATGTGATAAAATTTGGTATTAAATAGACACATTCATCCATCTACTCATAGATAATATGTGAAGCCAAAAACATATATTGAATACACGTCTCTGAGCATATAGACCATCACTAATGAAAGAAGGCGAGCTTTAGAGCCAAGAATCTCCAAGATGATCAAAAACCGAGCTCTGATTAACAGAATTCACTTCTGCAACTAGCTGGGGCTCTCTGGGCAAATGAATTAGCACTGAGATTATTATTCACCAACAGAAATTTTAGTAATCCTGAAATGTGGAATGTGTTGCTTATTTGTTTTGATTTCACTCTTTCTCTTTTAATCACACAATTTTAGAAGGATAAACAATGTGTACCCTCAGCCCAACTGTACAAATGAGGCCTAGAAAAAAAGAAAGTAACTCATTTAAGGCTGTATGCTCATTAGTAGTGAACCAAAGACAACAGAACCTATACTTCTGGTTCCCAGAGCATTATTCCCCAGTTCTAACATGCTGTTATGGTTCATATAAAACAAGACATTCTTTTTGTACTAACTTCTCTGCTGCACACAAAAGCAAAATTCCATTTACACTTGTTCAGAGCCTTTATGACTACCAGGTTTTTTTTTTGACTGAAGTCAGAAAAGTAAGTTATTATTGGTGCAAATTTGAGAATGAGACTTGTGGGGCTGGGGATATAGCTCAGTGGAATAAGTGCCTGCCTAGCAAGCGCAGGGTCCTGAGTTCAATCCCCAATACCGCCAAAAAAACAACAAAAAAAAACCAACAACAAAAAAAAGAGAATGAGACTTGCTAAACTTAACAGCATTTTGAGATTTTCAGAATTCTGTTAACTTACTTATCTCACACATATTGTCAATAAGTTCATAGATTCACCTGTTCATTGATCCACACATTGCTTTTCCTATGAGAAATGCTTTGTAACCAGCCAACAAAGAATATTTAAAAGGAAACGTGGCACGTCTATGATATATTAGTCTCTATAAGCCAGTTAGTAATAAACACTGTGCAATGCCCTTGTTATGGTTGAGTCTGCATGTCCCCCCAAATCCTCATGCAGTCATGGGGAGGGGGGCTTTTAGAATTTATGATTGATTCTTGATCCAGTGTTGGAATTATGGATGTGAGTGCTACACCCACCCTGGGGCGGGTAGATTGCATACAGTGTAAGGGAGAAAAAGACGCTGCTTGCCACTGTTCCTCCCTTTTACTTTTGCTGCTTTGCTGTCTTCTGCCACTATGAACTGTTGCCCTTTGCTAGATGCCATGCTGCCTTGGAGCCAGCTGAGTGTGGACTGGAACCTCTACAAACTGTGATCTAAATAAACCTTTCCTTCCTTAATTTTGGGTGTTCAGTATTTTATCTTAGCAATGACAGAAAAGTAACTAAGACAGAATTTATACCAGTGAAGTGGGGTCATTGCTGTGACTCTACTTGACCATGTGGTTCAAGAGCCTTTGGGAATGGCTTGTGAGAAGAATTTGGAAAGATTCAGAGATGTCACCTGAAAGGGAAGTGCTAGAACACCTTTGGCTCTTCTGCATGGGAGATTCTTGTCAGAGCTCAGGAGACCAGAAGGCTGTTAGAAATCCTGCCAGTAAAGACCAGATTCAGGAGGTTCCTGCTGGGAAGGACTGCACTGGGTGCTGGAATCCAGATGATATATGTTATGGCTTGGCAGAAAGTTTGTTTCATTTTGCTTGTGTCTCCAGAAAATTTGTCTGAGACTGAGATTAAGGGCCGTGAACTAATTGATCTGGGAAAAGAAATTTCCAGGCAGTCGAATGTTGGAGCAGTGGCATAGCTATTGTTGGGGGCTTTTAGCCAGATTTACACTGAAATCAAGAGCAAAGAGCCCAGCAGGATGATTTAAAATGTTGTGCTTTTTGCCAGAAAGGAAGCGCCAGTAAAACTGTGGACTGCAAAGATAAGGCTGAGGAGCTCTCTATCGCTTAGAAGGAAAAAGAGAATCAAAAAGATGGCCTGAGGGCATCAGAAGAAGCAGCAAGTCTCCATCCTTTGTAGCCCCAAAACTGCAAGGATGAAAGACTTTGCTTTGAGGAGAAAACCACGGAGTGCCATATTCCAGAATGGGGGTGGCCACACCAGGTTCCAGAATGGGGGCAGCATTGAGAATTTGCTCTTCAGAACTGGATTCAGGGTGCCCAGTGATACAGGCACTCAACCCCTATGGCCAAGAGAGAGGAAAACTTGGCTACTGCTCCAGGTGGCAGCAGACCTTGGCATCATCCAGGTGGCACTGGTTTTAAGTGCGTACAGAATGCACGAGTTCTACCACCTCAATTTCAGAAGGCCTGGAAGGTAAGCAGTGTGTCCCTGAGAGGGCAGTGTGTGACGCTGTGAGTGTGAAGCGAAAGCCCTGCTGGATGTTGGACTTGCTTTGGCCCCATGGCTCCGTATCCCCGTTTATACCTTTTAGAATGTTAATGTTTGTTTTGTGCCATTGAATGTTGGAGGTGTTTAACTTTTCATTTGTACAGGAGCACACAGCTAAGAGTTTGCCTTACATCTTGGAGGAGACTTGGGACTTTGACTCTTCAGCAATGCTGAAACTGTTAGGACTTTGGAAACTCTTAGAGATGGACTAAAATATTGTTTATATAAAGTGATGTGCATGAGTCCTTGGGGGGGGCCAAGGGTGAAATGTTATGGTTTTTGTCTGTATGTTCCCCCAAATCCTCATGAAGTCATGGGGTGTGCTCCTAGGATTTGTGATTGATCTATGGTACAATGCTGGCATTATGCATGTGAGTGCTACGCCCGCCCTGGGGTGGGTAGTTTGCACACAGTGTAAGGGAGGGAAAGAGGCTGCTTGCCACTGCTCCTCCCTTTTGCTCTTGCTGCTTTTGCTGTCTTCTGCCACCATGATCTGTTACCCTCTGCCATGTGCCACCCTGCCTTGGAGCCAGCCGAGCATGGACTGAAACCTCCACAAACTGTGAGCTAAATAAACCTTTTCCTTCCTTAATTTTGGGTGTCAGGTATTTTGTCTCAGCAATGAGCAAAAGTACCCAAGATAGCCCTCTTCAGTAACACAGTGATAATTTATTCCCTACTTTTATGAAAATAACATTCTTTTTAACTTTTAAAAGAATTTAAATAGAAATACAGCTTAAATTGAAAAGCCAACTCCCTCCTATGTCATATTTTTAGTTCTACTCCTCAGAAGTCTCCTGCATGCCTTCCAGATATTAGCCTGAGACACAATCTATTTTCTATAATGACATATAAATCATATTATTTTATATCCTGAGTTTTACAACTGGCTATTTACCTTTGTAATCTTTCTATAACAGTACACATACCTCTTAGTTTCCTTCTTTGGGGAATTCCACTGAAATGATATAAATTTTGAACTAGTCTTTATTATGGATATTAATGTTATTTTCATTTTTTTGCTCTGGCAAAGTGCAACAATGATATGTTTTTACAAACATCTTTATGTGCATTTTCAGCAGTTTAGCATAAATTCCTAAAATTGAAATTGCTAAGTCAAAGGGTATATAATGGTTTTCTACTTTTATTAGATATTACCAAATAATACTTTATGGTAATACCAAACAAATACATCTAAGGATGTTGTGTTAGTTTACACTCACATCTATGGTATACATGAGTGTTGGTTTCCTTGTTAGTACAGGACTTTCTCAAGTTCATAGGCAAACACTGTCTTTTCAATCCAGTTTTTGGGTTTTTTGTTTGTTTGTTTGTTTATCTTTTTGAGACAGGTTCTCACTATGTAGTTCAGGCTGGCCTTGAGCTCACTTTGTAGCCCAGGCTGGTTTCAAACTCACAACGATCCTCCTGCATCAACCTCTTGAGTGCACAGTTCTTAATTATCAGTAAATTTTAACATTTCTGTGTGCGAATGACTGGTACTGGAGAGAGAACCAAAAGTCTCATTCATGCTACATAAGTGCTCTACCACTGAGCTACCTTCCCAGCCCCTTTTTATTTGTTCTTTTGAGACTGTTTCTTTCTAAATTGCCAGATGGCCCTTGAATTTTTGATCCTTCTGGACATTCTTATGAGTAACTGGGATCACAGATGTACATCATCATGACCAGGAGAGTCTTTTCTTATACTCTATTTATAATGATTTTTATGTTAACTACTGGCTTTTATCCAGTTTCTTTTTTATTATGTATAAAAATCTCTTAGTTTTTAAAGAGAAATCTTTGTCTTATGTGTTGCAGGTATTTTTTCTTAGTTTGCTATGTGCTTTTGCTAAATTCTGTTATACTAAAGCTTAAGTAGGTATACACATGCATGTATGAACACACACACACACATACATATGTGGAGAGAGAGAGAGAGAGGGAGAGAAAAGAGAGATTCATTAAATTATTTTCCTTATGAATTCTGAGGTTCTAAGGTTTGGGCCTTGCTTTGAAAAGATCCTCTCTACTGCAAGATAATAAAACAAATTCTCCCATATTTTCTTTTAGTGATTTTAACTGTTTTAATTTAAATGTTTGATTCAAATTTCCACCTCAAAAGGGCATGAAAGACCTTTGTATCCATGGTAACACAAAGAAAACCACAGAGAAAATAAAAATTGTACTTTCCCAAGGGCTAATGAAGATCAGAGGGCAAAGGAAGACTTAACAAATTGAATTTCAGAGAGATGAGCCTTTTATTGGTAAAGAGAGACAGCACAGTATCCATTTCTGGCAAGAATTTCTGGTGTAGATGTGGTGGGGCTGTCAGGAGAGAGAGATTTGCTGGGAGGAGAAGAAATCTGCTGAGCAGTAGATGGCTGAGAATGCTGGAAGAGTGGGTTGGGATATAGAAGCGCCCCAACTGTACAAATAAATTGGGTCAATACCTTTTACATCTCACCCTTGCCTTCAAACATTGACAAAAAAGGTACCAGTGAAGGAAGAGCTAAAGTGCACGGCAGTGTCACAGAGATCCATAGGTTCTCATAATGCATATCTTTCAGTGCCTCACTGAGTTAAACCCAAAGCACGAGAGATATCTCAGATGGAACCCCACCAGCACTAATACTGATAATACCCAAAGCCAGCAGTAAGGGAGAAAGGGTCGGCTTAAACACAGGTGTTCTCAAGCCAGGTAGAGCTTCTTCCCAAGTCAATGTAACTCTAGAGAGAATCTACATAATCAGCTCTTCAACTCATCAGATAGTGGGAAAGGCTCTGCATTCTCTGTAAAATAAAACAAAAGTTATCAGACTTTAATCTTTGATGTATTTTACATACATGTTTTACATGCAATAAAAATTATTAGGCATGCAAAGAACCAGGAGGTACTGACCAAGCACCAAAAGAAAACATAGTTAATAGAAGCAGACCCATAGTTAAACCCAGAACTTTGAATCAGGAGAAAGAATTTTTAAACAATTGCTATAAACATTTTTAAAAATTCATAGGAAAAGATGGACATAATGGAAAAGCAGAAGTATTTCAGGAAAGAAAAAAGCAACTCTAAAAGAGGACAAAATAGAAATTCTAGAACTATAAAATATAATATTTACAATTGAAAATTCACTGGAGGGTATTAACAGTAGTTTGGATTTTAAAAGAAAACACTAGTAAACTTGAGCACAGGTTGATAGAAATTATCCAGTTAAGCCACAATTTAACAAGAGATTAAAAGTGAAAAAGGTGTGGTGGTGCATGCCTATAATCCCAGCATTTGAGATTGCAGGAGGATTGATACGAGCTCAAGGCAAACCTGGGCTACAAAGTGAGTTCAAGGCCTGAACTGCATTGAGAGACTCTGTCTCAAAAAGTTATGTAAAAAAATAAATAAATGGAGGACTGAGGCATCAACAATAAGAATAATGACTGACTTTTCATCAGAAATGAGGCAAGCCAAAAGACAGTGTAAGAGTATCTAAAGTGTTGAAAGAAAAAACACCATCATCCTAGAGTTCTGTTTAGGGTGCAACTATCTTTTAGAGCCACATATGGGCAAACCAGGCATAAAAGAAAAGATCACAAGTATAACAGTCATAAGCAAGGAATGACGATGTCCAATTCTGAGGTCACAAAAATATGTCTGGTCCCTTGAATCACTGGGTCACTAAATTGGGTCACTAAATGCCAGTGCTGTACCTTGGCTGATAAGAAGACGCTGTTCTCTTCTCTCTTGAGAAGTAGCTGATCAGTCATGGATATGTTGCAAGCAAGGCAGAGAAGGTTTTGCACCTATTTTGATTGTAGTTATTAAACGTCCATAAAAATTTAATATATGTTAATTTATTGCTTATAATTTAAATGTTTAATTAAGTGTTAACAATCACATAACATTAAAGCACAGATAAGAATCAATCATGCAGCACTTGAGAGGCTGAGGAAGGAGGATTGTTGTGAGTTCGAGACCAGCCTGGGCTACAAAGTGAGCTCAAGCCCAGCCTGAACTGCGTAGCGATACTCTGTCTCAAAAGAACAAAAAACAAACAAACAAACAATGATTCCATCATGATAGAAAACACCAGATGCTTCCTCAGAACCCAAGACTTCTCGGTAACTTTTTCTTTATAGCACATGACCACTATCTTCTAACTAAAATTATGTAAATATCCACAAACTTTCCCAGGAGAATGCAAGGAGAGCTATTACTCGGAACTCATAGCTGGTGTAAAAGGGACACCCTTCCTTTGGCTCTTAAACCTTCCTTCAACATTCCCTTTAAATACACAATCGTTAAGTCCAAAGTTGTGGGGATTGTTTTCTCGAACTTTATCTTAGCTCTTCTTGCACTCAACATTCTCCTGAAGCCGCCATCTCTCCAGGCTGTACAGCAGATAAAGCACTGTCAGGTATCCCACTCAGACATGGCAATGTTTTCTACAAGGAGAAATATTGTCGCCTGATCATGCTTAAACCAATCACAGCAAGGAGAGCTGAATTTGTTAAGACCATGTGGAATTTACTGCCTGGAACTATGACTAGACCCGCATCTCCTAACATGCTTGGTTTCATACAGGCTGGTGTATTTCTCAAATTCTGGAGTCTCTTAAGAGAGAGGAAGAGTTAACAGATGTTAGGCAAGTTAGAATATCTTATCTCAGTTCTGTTTTTCAAAGACTGGCATTATTGCTTTTGAAACTACAAATTATATTTTGTTTACATTCACTATTATTAATTTAGTTTGCTATGGGTTATTTTGCTAAACCTACGATATGGAAGTATAGCTTCACCAACAATATTTGGACTACAATTTTTCTGTAACCAAACTTCGAGACATATGACACTGGTAACCAAGAGTCAAATTTTCCGTGTCTTAGTGCCAGAACATATAAATTTATAATCCTCTCCATAGCACCAACACCTCCCACTAGCTTCCGCAGTGATTAGGTTGCTACCAGACTTTTTTTCACCACAAGAGGAAAAAGTTGGGCATGGTGATGCCTGCCTATAATCCCAGCACTCTTGGAGCTTGTGTCAAGAGAAGAATGAGCCCAGTCTTGGCAACTTAGTGACTGAGCCAGATCCTGTCTCAGAATGAAAAACAAACAAGGAAAAAAGACTATGGATATAACTCAGCGTAGAGGCCTCATACTGGCTTCGATCCTAAGAACAACAACAAAAGTGAGGGTAATAAAAAGTGTGCTTCTGCAATATATTATTCTGCCCAATAAGACAGGACAGTTTGAGAATTTCTGCTCTGGATAGGAAATCTTTGTTGGCTTTTCTTTACCATGAAAACAACAGATAGATTCCCTCCGATAGTATCATCCACATTTCCTTCACTTTTAGGGTAGCAGAGACTCAGGTTCTCCATGTCTTCTATCTGGAATTGGCAGAATCAAAATAACTGTATTAGTCAGCTTTCTGTTGCTGGGACAAGAAACCTGACACCTGCAACTGAATTAAGAGGAAAAGTATATTTGCCTTACAGTTTTAGAGGTTTCAGTCCATGGTACAAGATATAGTCCCTAAAGTCATGCCCATGACCCATTCAGACATACCTAAAATGTGCTTGCCTAATCTTCTAGGCATTTCTCAAGCCAATCAAGCTGACAGTCAAGATTAATCATAACAATTGCTTTATTCATTTGACCTTTTCTTACTTCTTATACAAAGCACAAAATCAAGACCATTAACTAAACATACAACTCATTTGGCTGGAGTAATTCCAAGATAATCATTACTCTCATTAGGCATTGAATTAAAATACAGGCAGTTAAACTGCACATGCTACAAAACTCAGGGCCTCATCACATCTTGTTTGGATTACTCTGCCTGCTACTTACTTCATTTGCCTGACTCCTCAAATCCATCTTGTATACTCCAGGAAACACAAATCTGATCATGACATATCCCTCTCTGTGATATTTGTAGTTGTCTTTCTATATGATAAATGACCACCCATCCTCCTTTCCAATCTGCCTCTGCCAGTCTTTTCAAGTCCATCTTCCACACCAGTTCCCAGCAGAACTCTACTGGGCACTAATCTTACAACACCGTTCTCTCAATGCCTTCACCATGCTACAAGCTTCCTGGCCTTCAGGTTTGACACATTGCTTCCTTTCTGGAGTGTTCTTTCTTTCTTATTCTTCTGTTAAATTCCCATTCTCTTTTTAAAAACATTCCTTTAATCTATCAAGAAAAGTTAGTTACCTATATTTGATATTTAGGACTGTGAACTTGAAAGCTGCACTATCTAGGTACAAATTCAAGATTTAACACTTACTAATCTGTGTGGCCTTGTTAAAAACTATGTAGAGCTTGAGATTTTGTTCTACTCATGATCTATCAAGTCAGCCTGTTACTACCTTATGGCTGCTGACAGAACACATGCAATTCCTGGGTCAGAGACAAGGAGTTGTTTTATTAATGACAAAAATGGTATGTAGAGCTTTATGTTCATTGCCCAGACTCTCCAAGTCTTAATAATGGTAAGGAAAGGCCCATCTTGGCTGCCTACACACGAAGTCTGACACATCAAAGGTGAGGAACACTGCACTTGGGAAACATTTACTTTTAAAATAAAGGGAATAAAAAGATGTCTCTTTGTCCAGAGGGATACTTCATCCTCATGGTTGTTTAATACATACACAAACTTGAAAAACAGGTAAAAAGCAAGCAAGGCACACCCAGCAAAATCATGAGGGGACCCTCAAGGCTCACAGATTAACTCTCCTAATAGCCTTTGACATGGTATGTAACCTCTTGGTACTTCAGTCTGCTTGCATTTTAAACTAGGGAAAAAAATAATACCGTATAATAGGGAGTTTGTGAAAGTTTAAAAAGCAATGCATGTTCAGTTTTACCAAGTGCTAGTTATTGTTAATTCTCCAATTTGCCTTCTTCTTACCATCCACATATTTATGTGTAGCTTCCATCCCACATCATGGCAGGTATTTGTTACCACAATTTTCTTTCCTACTGCTTAAGGGTTTCTTGAGGCACATTCATCTTTGTATCACAGATATTAGTACAGAATAAGCAATTATTATATTTGTTGAATGAAGAAATAAATGGATAGTATTACTGTGTGTCCAACAGCATGCTCAGGCTGGGGATGCAGGTTAGTGGTAGAGGTCTTGCCTTGCATGCACAAGGCTCTGGGCCCTACACACACAGAAAACAAAAGAACTTTGTACTTTGATCAAACAGCATGCTCTAGATAGAATTCTCTTTATTTACTTTTGTTTAACTGTCCAATACATTAAAAAGGTCATGTTTTTAATGTAGTACAGTTTTCTAACAGGATAACACAGAATGACAATTGTCACCAATATTAGAAGAAAAAAATTTTCTACCAATGGAATGGAAAACCATCTATTTTCATCTGCTTTCAGTTCTGTAAAGTGAGAATATTAAGCACTTACCAGTCCAATTATTTAAATACAAGATGACCAAAAAGTGCTTTTTTTGGTTAATTTTTATAAGATAATATAACAGGAAATATAAAAACTACCATCTTATCAGTTCACTCAATACTGTACAAGAGTTGACTGGTTCAAATGCTACCTGCCTGAGTGACACTCAGGAGAGTCACACCAACAAACACACTACCTGAGCAATGCTAGGGGTGAACTATGAAGTGGTTAACAGTGTCCACCTTGTAGTGTTCTCGGGAGGGGTAAGCGAGTCCATGCATGAAACGTGCTTCAGAAGGGCACTTAGTACAAGCAAAATCTATTCTGTTCTCCATCAGACCTCCATGACTTTAATACTTATTAAGTTATAGGGAATCATTGCTTAGAGGTATTTCAGTCATTTGTGATGCAGAAGTAGAAAGACAAAAATTTAATTTTCATTATTGTTGCTTTAATTTGGCAAACAGTATATCTGGGACAGAAGGCAAATAGGTCCCTGGCTCATTGATTGCGACTCAGAGAAAATTCCAGGCCAAAACACAGGAGCCGTTCTTGCCAGCCAGCCAGACCTAATGAACTCTGCAGACAGAAGAAACCAGAAGTGACCCAGCACCCAGCCTGGATTCTGTTCCATGACAAGCATGTGATAAAACTCTGGAAAGTGAATTAAAACAAAAAGCATACACAAATGAGCAAGTGAAGCATTGAAAAGTCAATGAAAGGATTTTATATAGTTACTGGTTCATATACCTGATAGTAAATCATCACCCAGTAAGTTGTTTTTGAAATAAACTGGGCTCTAGATGGATGGCCATTTCATTATAATATCTAACTCTTTTAGCTGAGTTTACTGAAATTATGGTCCTCCACCCTTCTTCACTGACTGTATAAGTTTTGCCAAAAATAAGACTTCCCTGTCCTTGGATGCCGGGGCTGTTTTGTTAGCTAGAAAATGCAGACTTTTAATTGGTGTGTGCTTTACTGGCCCCTCGGGTATAATAACAAGCTTTGGCTCCTCTCACCCTAGAAACATTAGAACTGAGAAACGCTTGTGGCCCTGCGGGTGAGATGAGATTGACTACAGGTCTGTGCTTTCTTTGGATTTCACAACAAGACCTATGTTGTTTCTTTGACCCACAGCTGCCACCAACATTTACTTGCTGGTGAGAGGGCACACACCTATCTGCTGGTGAGAGGGCCACAGCACAAATGTACTTCTCAGAGAGGAGACGAGATAAGAAGACTGATGGAAAATGGTGCTTCAGCTAGTACAAAATATTCACGAATTGAAATTCTAGCCTCAGTGCTACCTCTGCTTGGCCTTGTTATATATGTATAGCTTTTTATGATACACACATATGTGTGTATCATATGTGCAAAAGAATGTAAAATTGTGTACTTAGTTCTCCATATCTATGGCTTGCACATCTGTGGATTCAATCAACCACAGAGCAGAGTGTTTAGAAGACTTCTACAATGTTCTGAAAAGCAACACTTGAATCCTATCTTATACTATACTACCAAGTTCACTAGCTCAAAGTGCAGGATGGCAATTGTGTTAGGGATCATAAGTAATTTAAACACGATTTGAGGAGTATGGGAGGTTGCATAGATTATATGCAGAAACCATTTTTTATGAGAGTCTTGAGCACTCATATGAGAGAAGTCCTAGAAAAAAATCTTCTATAGATACCAAGGGATGATTCTATGAGCTTTAAAAAATATATAGCAAGCTACTTAGTCTAAATGATCATAGAAGAGTATACCTAAAATAGATTTTATTACTTTTCAAATGAAGAGGCTAAGTGTCCTGAGACATATACTTGTTCAAAGCTGGTCTAGAATTGACTATTGGATGCTCCAAATTTAGCTAAAATACTTATCACATGATATCATGTATAGTAGATAATCTCTTCAATATTAGCAATTACACAGAATCAATTGCATCTGAAGTAATCTACATAAAGAACTTGAACTCTTTTTTTGAGAAAGGGTATTGCTGTGCAGCTCAGGCTGGCCTTGAACTTACAATGTAACCCAAACTGACGTTAAACTCCTTGTGACCTTCCTGCCTCATCCTCCTGAGTCCTGGGATTACAGGCATGTGCCACCATGCCCAGCTCAAGCTCATTTTCTGAGGAATAGCCTACGCACTAAGTGCTAGGTGTTTTGAGAACATCGGTGTTCCCAGAGAAGAAAAGAGAAGCTCATCATGGTATTGCTAGCAGCTACTAACTCCTGCACCCTCTCCTTGGATATGTGGAAAAACTGCATTTCCAAATGTCCTTCATTTGCACTTACTTGGGAACCATGAATGAGGTATGTGTGGAGTATGTGTCCAAGTGGCATCCTCTGCTACCAGGCTGGGCCACACCATATTACCATATTACCATACGGTAATATCTCACACTGTATTCAAGTCCTACAGCCTCTCTCCCTATCTGTGCAGTGGGAAGCAGAGGGCTCTGAGATGGGAGAACTCTTTATGGGACAGAGACAAGCTTTGAGGAAAAGCTGCCCACCAAAGATGTGTGACCTGCAAAAGAGTTTACTGAAGCAAAAGAAGAAGCAGAAGAAGAAGGAGAATAAGGAGGAGGAGGAGGAAGGAGGAGAAAGAAGAGAAGAAGAAGGATTTATGAGGATGTGATGTAAGAAAGGGAGGAGGGAAAGGATGAAGAGAAAGACAAGGCGAGGAAAAGGAAGAGGAAGAAGAGGAAGAAGAACAAGAACAAGAACAAGAGCAAGAACTACTATTATTGTAAAAAGCCACCAAGAATTTACAGCTCTTTGGTACAGAAAATCACCCAATTTTTCAGGGTACCCCAACCCCCATCTTTTAGTGCACCTTTGAGGACTCCTTACCCCAACATCTAGGACTCTAAGCTCCCTCTTTCTCAGGACAGAGCTGATTGCTTATTTTGCCCATGCGACAGGCAAGAAGTGCTAAGAAATAGATAACTTTAGAAGCAGCCCTTAACTAATGAGGTAGAAATTGGAGGGCAAATATCTCCGTTTTTTTGCCAATTGAGGGAACATTTCTCAGGTGCACTCTGTTCATTTTTTCTGGGACCTGAGTAGGACTGAGATGGCTGTGGTATAAGGAACACTTGATAGGAATGAAGGAATAAAATGCAACATGCTGCCATTCCAGAAGCCTGGTGTTCACCAACACGCTTGTTAAACCCTGACTTTTGCTTCATAGTGACTGTATGGTGGGGTCAATGGGGGGGTGTCTTGGTTACTTTTCTCTCGGTGCTGAGACAAAATACCCATGCCCAAAATGAAGGAAGGAAAGGTTTATTTAGCTTACAGTTTGTGGATGTCTCAGTCCATATTTGGCTGTTTCAGAGGCAGAGTGGCACATGGCAGCAGAACACAACAAAACAACCAGCAAAAGGGAGGAAAGGTGAGCAAGCAGCCTCTTTCCTTCCCTTACATTGTAAGCAGGTTATCCCCACCCAGGGGGTGTGTAGCTCTCACACAATCTCCATGTCCTCCTCTTCCACAGGCTCAGGGTGTGTACAAAGTAAGCACCTTGGCCTCCTGCTGAGTCATTCAGCCAAACTTCTAGACTCCCCAAGTTGACACAATGTATCAACCATAACAGGGGGTCATATACTTTGTTTATTCATTTGATTATCTAATAAATATTTATTGAAAGCTCATCATGTCCAGCATTGTTCTAAATTCGGGATATTACAAAGTGGGGAAAAAGGCAAGCTCTGGGCTCATGGAATTTGCTACATAAATATGAATTCTTTCTGACTTTTGAATACTTTCATTTTAGTGTATCAAGGGGACCTGGAATAGAACAATTAAATAGAACTAAGAAGAATAAGCACCGTTGGATGTGTCTTTGTGGTTGACTTTATGTTGTTTTGGAATAGCTGGAGCAGATTATTCTGACCCATTACTATAATACCCCCAAACAGAAAAGGAAACAGTAATTAGCCATCTAAGAAGATGTTGTTAGTAATTGTACATGGGGCTCATCTGTGTAGTCAGGTGCAATATTCTACGAGGGCTGTTATTTGTAATAATTAGAACTGGGTGGAAGAAGTGCCCAGTTTTAGCCTGGTTGCCAGAGAAGGAGGTGGCAGGAGGTTGTGCAGAGAACTAGTGAGGAAAGTCAGTGGCCAAAGATACAATCAATCACTGAAACTCCTTGGGCTTCAGTTTCTTCATTGATACCATAACGTTAGATCATTGCAGAACAGGTAAATTCTAAAATTTTCTGAGACATAGTAATATACTTAATAGTGATATGGAAAGACCAAGGAGGATAGAAAAGCCAATCTTTAATAATAAATATATTTCATGGAAAATGTCTTTCCATTTATAGCACAACTTGAGCTAAACAGCCAATACAGATGAAATGCCAGAAAATAACAAATGATTTCCAGGGTAATACAAAATGGAAAAGCATTTTTATGATTTATGGTCTGCTCATCCTCAAAGTAAGGAAAAGAAGTTCTATCTGAAAATCTCAGTGAACGAGTTCTCAGTGGGAATGACTCAGTAGCAGCTTGGAGCATACAGTTTTCAAACACTATACAATACAGCACTGTCTCTGAGACACCTGCCTGGTGTTCTGACTAGTTCTCTAAGCCAGAGGTCCCCAACCCCTGGGCCACTGAATGGGCTACACAGTAGGAGGTGGGCAGCAGGTGAGTGAGCAAAAGCTTCATCTGTAGAACCGATCTCAATGCTTACATTTCTATCTGAGCTCTACCTCCTGTTAGATCAGCTGTGGCATCGGATTCCCACAGGAGCTCAAACTCTATTATAAACTGCACATGCAAGGGATCTAGGTCTCATGCTTCTTATGAGAATCCAATGCCTGATGATCTGAGGTGGAGCTGAGGCAGTGATGTTAGTGCTGTGGAATAGCTGAAAATACTGATTAAAGTTAGCAGAGCGGTTTGAGTGCAGAGCCCATAATAAATCATTTGTTTGCAGACTCATATCAAAACTCTGTCTGCAGACTCATATCAAGGGTAAGCCCTGTCTGTACAGTTCACAGTTCCAGATGTGAGGCCCACAAGCAAACAACCCACGTGCGTGTATGGTGATAAGAATTGGAGAGTGCTCTCTGGTTTTTTATGAGGTTGGGGATTTTCACAGAAATTATTCTAGGGGATGTGACTTCCCAAGCAGAGAAGGACCAATGGAGGTATGTGTGGGGTGTGGGTGGAGTAGTGTTCCAGCTCAAGAGAGCTACCCTTGCAGAGGTCCCAGAGGAAGGCAGGACACCCCCCACCCATGTATACTTTGGGGTGAATCTCCCACACCCCTGGGCCTCAATTTCTTCCTCATAAAAAAATGGATGAGTAAAATAATCCCTTTTAGATATGAATATATGAGAATTCCAACATACATTTCTCACTCCCACCAGGGCCAGGCCCTTCATACTGAACTGTATTCCCAGCCTTTTTATCCATCTACGTGTCTGTGTATCTATCTGTGTATCATCTACCTTACCTATCTATCTACCTACCTACCTATCTTCTATCTATAATCTATCCAATCTATCTTTCCATCTACCTATGTCTACTCATCTATGGTATTGGGGATTGAACCCAAGGCTTTTGCACTGAGTTACAACCCCGACACTTTTTATTTTGAGACAGGGTCTTGCTAACTTGCCTAGGCTTGTCTCAAACTTACAATCCTTCTGACTCAGCCTTCCAGAGTGCTAGGAATACAGGGATGGACCAAGATGCCTGGCTCTTCCTTTCAAGAATTAATTTATTAAATTGTTTTGCTCTCTCATTCAGTATATGATCATTTGTAGTGCTTCCTTTAAAATGTTTTTTAAATTAACAGTACTGTAAAGGAAGATTTAACGGGAGGAATTGAAATTAAGCACTTGTTTGAAACAAAATTTTTTGTCAGAGTATAGAAGGCGTTGTCCATAACACGAAATTACATTTTAAAGACTTTGTTTCACTTCATATAGCCAGAGAATTGGCAAAGTAAGAAGACAAAATGTTGGCAAAGGGCCTGCAGAAAAGTGTGATGGAAATTTGAAGGACATTCTGATATCCCCTCTAGCCTTAGGGAACCTATATTCCCAGAGCACGGAGTTGGACTAGGTGGAAATATTTATTCTTGAGCCTTGAGATGCCTCTATATCAAGTTTATAGTCTCCAGGCTTCTTACACTTTTACTCTCTATACAAAACACGTTTCTACATCATCCAAGCTCCTGGCAGAATCGTGAGGGGTGGCACGTATTCTGTGCAACCCAGAGCATGCACTTCAATGCACAACTCTCAAATTCGTGCCTCGTCAAACATGGTGAAGTCTTTTATGAGAACACATCTCCCTTCTAATGTGAGTTAAACGTGATTTCCTTTCCACATTTAACCTTGACCTGTTGCAAACTTGTTCAGGGCAATTGTTAAATTTCAGTGAATGGACAGAAAACCCTCAAAACTCCTGAACGTGCTCCCCAGCATTCTGTATGACTTCCTGATCTTTTCTTATAAAGTATTTCCTTGCCTGAAGTTCGTTAAAATCTAAGAAAGTAGGAGATACATGGGTTTAGAGCACATTTTTGCCTAGGGCAGACTTTTACCCTTGATCTTCCAGGAAGAAATTTCACACAAATGACTCGTTCTTATCATTAGCCCATGAAGCAAAGAATGGTCCAGAACAAGCTCAGTGCAAATAGCCTTTCAGCTATGATTACTTGTCATATTGATATCTTTGGTCTTCAACTTCTTTTTTCACCTAAATACTTTACCATTCACCCCATCCATAACTCTTACTGTCCTTTCCACTTTTAGTATAAATTTTTAATGGAGAGTAATTCGCACACTCAAAAAAGCATAGGAGAACAGTATAATAAACATCTGTTAGTTCACCTACAAATTTAAGAATGAAAACATTTTACAAGTAAGCGGAAGCCTCCTGTCTAACCCTACAAATCCTCCTCAGCGTCTTACTTCCCCAGGCTCCACGCTCCTCAGTTCGATGTTACCACCCCCTGAATATTTTAATGTTGTTACTAATACATATTAGTAAAATATTGCGATTATTTTACATGGGTAGTAAGATAAAGATTAAATTGCCATAGCAACAGGGGCTCAAAATATACTGGGTTAAATGAAATATAAATGTAGTTCTTCTCCAAATGATCTTTTAGAATCTTCTACTTTTTCTATTGGTACTCAGCAAGAGAAGTGAGACAGTTCCAGGGCATGGAACTTGTCATTTCTGCCTGTACCCATTACCCTAAACTTGGCTGCAGAGATGCTCCAAGGTGCCGAGGAGAATGGCAGAGTGAAGAGAAAGGACTCTGAGCGGGCGAACGACTCACAGTTTACCAAATACACAGTGTACAGTGCATGCTCGTATCAGTCAGCCTTTCTGACACTCAGGCACAGCTCCCATCACTCGCAGTTTAAAGGAGGAGATGCTTAATTTCACTCATTGGTTTCAGGAGCTTCAGTCCATGGCTGACTGGCTCCAAGGCAGGAGCAACATGGTGGAAAAGCTTGGCAGAACAAAGCTGGTAGTTCACGGCAGGCAGGAAGCAGAGCAGGCAGACAGGACCGGAGAGGAAGGGGCCAGGGACCACATATAGCACCCAAGGCCATGCCTCTATATCCCACCCAGACATATCCACAAGTGCTCCACCAGTCTTTTAGTTGGCTGCCAAGCCAAACAAGTGGACACATCAACCTTAACTATTATGGTGCTTTAAAATGTCATTAAATTAAAATTAATTTAAATGTCATTAATTTGGGCTGGGGTATAGCTCAGAGGTACAGTGTCTGCCCTAGCAAGTGCAAGGTCTTGAATTCGATTCCCACTACAAAAAAAAAAGCCATTAATTTACAATGTCATTAAATTAAATTACTTCATAGGTAGTTATAGTAGGTTGGCTAATGGCCATTTAAAGATAGCAGGTCCTAGAGCCTGTCAATGTTACCCAATAAGAAAAATGGGGTCTTTGCAGATATGATTAGGCTAAAGAGTTGGAGATGAGAAAGTTATCCTGACTGTCCTGCTGGACAGCAAAGGTGTTCATACATGTCCTTATAAAAGGCCGGTGGGGAAAGATTTTAATCATACCAAAGAGGAGGAGGCTGAGCTGGGAACTATACAGGCACAAGTCAAGGAATTCTGGCAGCCTCCCGTAGAGGAAAGAGACAAGGAATGGGCCCTTCCCCAGAGCCTCTGGGGGGAGTGCCCCCTTCCAATACCTTGATTTTGGCCTAGGGAAAATGATTTCAGACTTCTGGCCTCCTGAATCGAGACAGAATCCATTTCTGTTATTTTAAGTTAACAAATGTGTGCTAAATTTTTACTGGAAGCAAATATGGTAACCTGGGTTTTCTTTTTCACTCACAATTCTGAGGCTTTTCCATGTTTTTAGATGTAAATTAATTATAATCAATTAGTTTTTCTCTGTCCATGACAAGTTAATAGACATTCAAGTTTTATTTCACCAATTCATCAGTAGTCCCTTCCAAAACACCCCTGCTGCTATGTAAACTCTTACTCATGTTGCCTGGTCTGTATGAAAAGAGTTTCATTAGAATACCATGAAGGAATGGCACATTCAAGTTACAGAGTATGTGGGTCATCAACTCTACTAGGAATTGCCAAATTGCTCTCCGAGGCACTCATTTCTCTGCCAGCAATAGCACAGGAGAGTTCCCGGTACCTTGATCATGGTGCACATTGACTGGCTTTTCCAGCGTTATGTGTCTGTTGGCCATAAATAAGTATCTTACTGCTTTTTGCATTTCCATTCCCACACCGAGGCCCAGAGTTTTTTCCTTAGTTAAGCTATCCAGTGGAGATCAGCTCAGTCTTGAAGATTGGTAAAAAATAAGGCTTAGACTAATTTACATTGTTTTCTCCTAGGTTTACTATCAAATGAGCAAGCAATCAGCAGAAAGGTTAGTGTGATAAGAACACAGAGCACTGCAAGTAGGAAAGTCCTGATGGCACCAGAGGCACACATTCCTTCCTGTGGCTGCCATGCTCACCCACACACACTCATAACTTAATATAAATTTTTAAAATGTGCTACTGCTTCCTGAGTTTGTATAGATGATTTTTAATTTTATGACTTTTTCACAGTCTTATCTTATTTTCTGACCATTAAAGACCTAAGTGGTTCATGTGGTCAAAATAAGAGGAAACTTCTGGGAAAGGAGTCGTGTTATCAAAACATTAAGGCTAATGTTTTGATGGTGCAGCGAGGCAGGTGCATTAGATATTAGGAGAGACGGATTTTAAAACTTAGAAGAAAGTCAAGCATAATCCTACTATCCAAGATGATGACCACAGTTGGTAATATTTTTAAAAGATATCATATCTGTATTATAATTACACATGGTCCTTGTGGAAGCAAGCAAGGAAGGAAGGAAGGAGGAAGGAAGGGGAAAAGGAAAAGGAAAAGAAAGAGAAAAAGAAAAAGAAAAGGAAAAAGGCCAGCACCTAAGTCAGTGACTGTGGAGACAGAGGATGCTCCGTTACGCTCACATTCGAAGAAGGCATACCTGTATAGTGAGTGGAGAATGTTATGAAATGTGACTCTCTGTTTCACACTCTGTTTCCTTATTTAGTTTGCAATGCAAACACGTTCTGAGAATAACAGATTAATGTCATCCTCACAGACGTGGAAAGGATGGTTCGACACCCATGATTTTCAGCATGGTCTCACCTAATACACCAGTCTGACCTCTGCAAAAGCCCGCTGGTCCTGGGAGATGTCAGTGAACTATCACACAGATTTAACCAAGCTGTAATTCTAGTTGCAAATGCGGTGCCAGATGTGATACATATATTAGATCAGATTTCAGAGCCTTTAGAATGCTAGATGTGGCACAAAGACAACTATGAATCTGACCAATATATTCTTTCACATACTTATAAATAAAGAGAACAAAAAGCAGCTCACATTTACACAGGACGAATAACAGTAAACAATCTGTCTTCTCCTGCGTGTTAATTTTCCTGTTCCCCACCATAACATAATGGACTATCTGGACATTTCACAGACTATCACATGGATTCACTATGTTGGTAACATCATGCCAATTTGATCTGATAAAAAAAGTACTGTAGATAATTTAAGAAAAAATTGATGCTACAGAGAAAGTAAGACAAACCCTTAATGGATTCATGGAATAATCACATTTGGAATGTTTCTAGAAGTCCAGTAATGTGAGGCATCCAGGGTATCCTCTCTAAAATAAGGAACAAGAAATAGCACTTTGTACCATGCACTACTAAGAAAACAGTGCAATGCTTGGTAAGTCCATGAGAAACAGCTTGCTCTCTGTTGATGATACAGCTACAATCTTTTAACCCAGAAACAAGGAAGACTGATAGCTCTGTGTGTGGACAGAACATAACTGATTTTGTACCAAGTCCAGGCTGTGGAACAAACAGCCCTGCTGAGTGAACCATAATCCCCCAGCAGATTTCATGGTGTTGGAGTTACATGCGGTAGGAGAAGAAACCTTATGGAACTTCTGACAAGCTCCTCTGGGAGAATTACTGTGCATACATCTAGTGTTCGAACAGGTCATGTAATCTGCCTCCCCTAAACCCACACATCATTTACCGGCAGCTTTTCAGGCACGTTTTGGAGCTCTGGTCCAAACTGAACCTCTAGCCAAGAGAAAGGAAGTGATCACACAGTCAGGATTGCCATCACTGTCTGAGCAGGCTGTATGGTTGTGTGGCCCCAACACCCGCGGAAACCACTGTGAAATGGAAGTTGTGCATGAGAAGTGGAAATTTTTTGAGGACTAGTAGGTTGATTCAGCATATGAAAATCACTCAGTAAAATAAACTACATTAAAACAATAAATGATAAAACCACGTTGCAGTCAGGGTTTACAAGGGAATGTATTTAAGATAGGACACATAATATATAGGATTATTTTATAATATTCACCCAAAGAGTCAAATGTGAAAGTGTATAGCAGATCGTCCACACACTAGAGATCCAAAGAATCCAGTTGAAGGTCTGGATCCCACCGGAGTGTCCTGCACGAGTCCAGCTTAGAGCCCATGGCAATGTCCTCCATGAGTCCAGCTGGAGGCCCAGAGCCCACAGCAATGTCTCATGCAAGTCTGTATCAAGGATTTGCGCTGGAAAGGCCCAAAAGTCAGTGGTGGAAGCTAGAAAATCTGTGCCCATGGGATGAAGGATCTGTGCCAGCAGGCTGAGGGATCTGCACTGGAGCCAGGAGGTGATGTTCAAGGTAAGGTCCAGAGTGCCCCCAAAGAGAACCACAGCCATCCTCAGCGACAGTGAAGACCAAAGATCTTGCCACAATGAGAGAACAGCTGAGTTCATATCAGGAAATCCAGTGTGACAAGCTTCAAATCAACAGCACACCATCTTCCCCTGCAGTTCTCTTTTTATGCTTTCGGCAACAATCCTCACGTGCACCTTCCACACACAGTTCCACACTGATTCAGTTCTCCTGAGTGTTACAAGTTGACCATTATTTCATCCACCACAAGCCACATGACCGTTTCAGTAGATGCAGAAAAAGCATTTGACAAGATCCAATACCCTTTCATGATTAAAAAACTACACAAATTGATACTAGAAGAGAACTTCATCAATTCAATAAAAATAAAAGGCATTTATAAGAAGCCCACAGATAACATCATACTTAATGGTGTATGAATGAAAGCTTTTCCCCTAAAATTAGGAAAAAGACAAGGATATCCTCACAACTGCTAGTCAACAGTACGCTGAATGGTTTTGTCAATGTAATTAGGTAAGGAAAAGAAAAGGCATCTAAAACTGAAATAAAAGTAAAGCCATCACCATCTACGGGTTAAGAGATTTTGTATGTGGAAAGCCCTAAAGAATCTATAAAAATAAATTAAAGCTACTAAATAAGTTTAGCAAATTTATGAGCTACAAAATCAATATATAAATGTCAACTAGCAAGGAACATTCTGAAAGTGACAATAAGAAAATAATCCAATTTACAATAGCAGATAAACATTTTTTGGGTAAAGCTGGACACAGTGGCATGTACCTTCAGTCCCAGCTACTTGATTGATCCACAAGTCTCTTCTTTTAAATTGATATTTTGCATCAGGGTATATTTCCCCACTTCCTCCAGTTACCTGCTTTTAGCAGATCTTCTCTGCATCTCACTAACACGACTCCTCTATTCAGCCTCGATGCCCTTGGTCCCAGCTACTTGAGAGGCTGAGGCAGGAAGCTCATCTGAGTCCAGAAGTTTGGGGCCAACCTCAGCAACACAGTGAGACCCTAACTCGAAACAGAAACAATAGCAACAAATAAATACATAAATAATAAATACATAAAATATTTTAAAATATGAGTTTTAGAAAAATTTAATAAAGAAGTGCAAAATATGTATACCAAGACCTGCAGAACATTGTTAAAATAAAGAAGACCTACATAAGTGGAATGATAGGAATGATAGCTTGTATTCATGGACTGGAGGTTTACTATTGTTAAGAGGTAGACATATCCTAAATTCATATAAAGAATAAGAATCCCGGTAAAAATCCTAGCTGCCTTTAAAAAAAATTGACAGGCTGATCCTAAAATTTATATAGAAATGCAAGAGAGCCAAAATAACCAATCTTGAAAGGAGAAGAAGAAGTAGAACTCACAGTTCCCAGTTTCAAAACTTGGTCCAAAGCTACAGTAATCATGATTGTGTGGTATTTCCACCAGGAAAAACATATGTATATTAGTTAAATAGAATTGAGAATTCAAAAATAGATCCTATACTCATGCTCAATTGGTTTTTTGACAAGTGTGCTCAGATAGTTCAATGGGGAGAAGAATAGCTTTCAACAAATGACTCTGTAACAACTCAACTCCATATCCAGATGCAAAATAATCACACCCCAAAATAATGTTTGAACCTATACCTCCCACCATATACAAAAATTAACTTGTAAGTGACCAAAAACCTAAGTTAAAACTATGAAACTCTGAGAAAGGAAAATAAATGATAATCTGTATGACCTGGCATGAGGCAATGTTTTCTTTCCCTGAAACACTATGCTTGGCCTTGAAAGCGGCTGCTTCACACACTTTTGACGGTAGGTTGTACAGTCCAGGCATTCTTTAGCTGCAGGTATAGCAACAAATGCCACCTTTATTAATGAATGCCCTCCTGCTTGAAATGTGAGGCTCTTCAACCTAGGGGCTCTTAGATGAAAACCCTACACTTGCTTCAGCTTAG
Source organism: Dinomys branickii (assembly GCA_004027595.1). Classification (NCBI taxonomy): domain Eukaryota; kingdom Metazoa; phylum Chordata; class Mammalia; order Rodentia; family Dinomyidae; genus Dinomys; species Dinomys branickii. The sequence continues at coordinate 13,364 of PVLD010004555.1, read as the reverse complement.
GTAGGGGTGGAGGAAGTCCCCAGAAATGTCACTCTCAGGGCAGGCCAGGAACCCATGTTGGTTTTGAAACAGTTTTAAATAGAATCTGGAGTATCTGAAACAGAATGAAACGGGCTTAAAGAACTGCCAAAACCAGATGGCGCAAATGTTCTGATGGTCTCAGAAACTGAAAGAGGAACAACAACGAAAGAAGCCTTCCCAAGGGAGCGAGTGCAGCTGCTGGGGAGCTGGGGCTGCTCCTGCGTGTGCGAAACGCGTTTCAGCCCCGGAGTGTGTGTTGGAGTGTAAATATTTGAAGAACCCATTCTACAGGTTTTAAGCAATTAATATGGTTTTGGCAGCAGTAGCCCAGATGCAGAAACATAAAATTCCCAAATTCTACTCTTTAAGCTCTAGAATCTGCTGAAATATGCCATCACATACATCAATGTGCCAAAATGTACTGTCTTACTGTGTGCTCGATGGTGTTCTAACAAGTTACCTGTATTAACTCATTTAACCCCTATAATAATCCTATGAGATTATAATAGAATATATAATAATCTCTATAATTATAATAAAATATATAATACTCTCTATTTTGTCAAAAGTATAGTGTGAAATCCAAAGAGGCAATTTAGCCAGTTCACTGTGCTACTCAGTGGAGTTTTGATTCAAGTCGTCTGACACCAGGGCTCAGGTATTTAATTTTCACTCCCATTTATTAGACAGTTGAAATAAAGCAAATTACAAAATGAAATGATTGATTCCTAGGTATATTAGTTTCCTCTGGCAGCTGTAACAAATTACCAAATACCTAGTAACTTAAAACAACACAAATGTATTGCCTTCCACCTTTGAAGGTCAGAAGTCAGAGATGGGTTGCATGGGCTAAAATCGAAGTGTTCACAGAACTTCGTTCCTTCTTGAGACTAAGGGAAATCAATTTCTTTGCATTTTTCCAGGTTTTTGGATTTGTTTATGTTCCTTAGCGGGAGAACCCTTCATCCACAATGAAAACAGAGCACTTCAACCTCGACTTTCTTTGTCACATTTTCCCTCTCTCCTTGACTGTCCTGGTTCCCTCTTACACGGACCTTCAGACTACAGTATAATTTAGGATAATCTCCCCATTCCAAATCATTGACCCAATCCCATCAGTAAAGTCTCTTTGCCATATAAAGTAACATATTCACAGGTTACAATTGGGATGGTGATCGAGATATAGACATCTTGGGCAGGCATTATTCTATTATCTGAACACAAACAGGGAACTAATAAGCCTACAATTTTATCTGTATCGTATGATTGTTTAAAAAATAACAGGGAAGGGAAAGCCAGAGCAGGGAAGGGGACAAGAAAGAAAGGGAAAGGAAAAGGAAGGAAGAGGAGAGGAAAAAAAGAAAAGAAAAAATTTAAAAACAGATTAGAAAGCTGAAAATGTAACTCAATGTGGAGCACTAACAGTCACGAGGACCTGAGTTCAACCCTCAGCATCCAAAAGAAACAAAATAAAACAAGAATCATAGCAACAAAGCGTCAAAACAAATTCAGAAATCTATCTGCTTCCTGGTAGACTTCTGCACAATTGACTGTGAACAACTGGTTTTTATGCTGGCTTGATTCACAGTCCACTTCAGTAAATTCTATCTACATGTAAATTCCTTTCCTGACTACTTAATTTCTGTCATCTTCAAGTCTGGAATTTTGTAACTAATTATTCCTTCCCATTTTGTACCATGGAGAGTTTTCCTTATATTGATTCCATATGCATCCACAGTAACAGGAGAAGGATTCTTCTCAAGTTATGTGGAACACTGACCAGAACAGAGTTCAGGTTTGCAAAATCTTAACAAATTCAAAAGACTGAAATAATACGAAGTATGTTCTATGATCACAGTACATGAAATTCTAAATTAATAGCAGAAGATTTGTAAAATTAACAAATATATGGAAATTAGAGAACACGTTCCTGAATAACCAATGGTGAAAGAAAAAATCAAGGGGCATGAATAAAAATAGAAACATATCAAAACATAGGATACAGCAAAAGCAGTTCTTTGAGAAAAATTTATAGCTGTAAAATGCCTGTAATAAAGACATACTCAAAAAATCTTGTCAACGATCCAATCAATCAACCTTAAAAAATCTAGACTAAAGCAGGGAAAAGGAAGAAAATCAATAAAGATGAGAACAGTGGTAAGTGGAGAGTAGAAAGACCAGAGAATCAACAAAATGCAGCATTCTTGAGTGTTATGGTTGATACATGTGTCAACTTGGGGAGTCTAGAGGTTTGGCTGAGTGACTCAGCAGGAAGCCAGGGTGCTTACTTTGTACACATCCTGAGCCTGTGGAAGAGGAGGGCATGGAGATTGTGTGAGTGCTGCACACCCCTTGGGTGGGGGTAGACTGTTTACAATAGAAGGGAGATGGGAAGAGGCTGCTTGCGACCTTTCCTCCCTTTTGCTGGTTGTTTTTGCTATGTTCTGCTGCCATGAACTGTTGCCCTCTGCCATGTGCCACTCTGCCTCAGAACCAGCCAAGTATGGACTGGAACCTCCACAAACTGTACGCTAAATAAACTTTTCCTTCCTTAATTTTGGACGTTGGGTATTTTGTCTCAGCAACGAGAGAAAAGTAACCAAGACATTGAGAAAAGCAGCAAATTGACAAAATATAAGTAGACTGCCAAAGCCTCATGCAGTCATAAATGGAGCTTTTTCACAGGCAGCTGGGTCTAGAGGGTGTGATGCTGGGATTGGCTAATGGTGCCATGGTAGGCTCAAGGGCACTAGGATTAAGAGGGTAAGTGCTACCTGCCCTAAGTATTCTGGATAAGATATAAGGGTTAGAAAGAGCTGTGATCATCCCCTGCCTGTTTGACTACCTTCTGCCCACCATAAACTGCCTCTTGTCTGTGGTGCCTGTCTGCCTCATCACCCTGCTTCGGAGCCAACCCATTGTGGACTGAAATCTCTACAAACTGTGAGCTAAAGGAGCCATTCCTCTGTTAACTTTGGGTGTTGAGAAAAGTAACTAAGACAACTGACCAAGAAAAAAGCGTTAACTCAAATTACTGTTGAAAGTGGAGACATTACTACTAACTTTATATAAATAGAAAACAGATTATATGATTATACTATGAAGAACGGTATATCAACACATTAGATAATCTGCACACATTAGATGAAATGGAAAAAATCCAAGAAACACACAAGCCATCAGCACTGATTCAAGAAATGAAAAATGAAACTAGACCTATAATAAATAAAGAGATGGAATCAGTTAAAAAAAACTTCCAAAAATGCAAGGTAGTATTATTATCCAAATTGACTTACATATTCAGTGCAATGGCTGTTATAACAACAATCTCCTTTTTTGGTAGAAATGGACAAACTAATCCTGAAATTTGTATGGGTTCATGCTTCCTTATTTCAAACTGCAAAGCTATAGTAATGTATGTCTATGGGAGATATTGGTCTATAATTGTCCTTTCTTGTAATGTCTTTGTCCTGTTTTGGTATTAGGGTAATTTCATGCTCATAAAATGAGTCAGAAAGTATTCCCTCTAGTTCTAACATCTGAAAGAGATTGTGGAGATTAGTGTACTTCTTTCTTGAATGTTTGGTGGAATTCACAGGTGAACCCACATCAGCTTGGTGCTTTCTCTTTGGGGTGCTTATTAATCATTGATTTAATTTATTTAGTACTATGCAGATTGAAATTCTTCTGGTGTGAGCTTTGGCAAATTACATATTTCAAGGAATTAATTCAGATTATCGAATTTGTGTGTGTAGAGTTGCTCAGTGTTCTTTTATTATCTTGTTAATGACCCCTGTGATCTGTAGTGATGTCCCTTCCTCTCATTTCTAATATTAGTAACATATGTCCTCTTTTTTCTTAGTTAAGTTGAATAGCGACTTTTTAACTTTTTTGAGCTTTTTCAAAGAAGCAGCTTTTTAGTTTATTAATTTTTCTTTATTGATCTTCTATTTTCAATTTCATTGATTTCTGCTCTGATGATTTCTCCTAATTACTTTGGATTCAATTTGCTCTTTGCTTTTTTTCTTCCAAAGGTTACTAAGTTTATATCTTTCATATTTTTAAGTATGTGCTTTTCTGTGCTATAAATTTCCCTGTAAGCCATGCTTTTGTTATATTCTATGAATTTTTGATGTTTCATTTTTGTTTACTTGAAGGTACTTTTAAATCTCCTATGAGATTTCTTCTTCGATCAATGCATGATTTAAGTGTGTGTGTTGTTTAATCTTTACATATTTGATATATTTGAGATTCTCTGGTTGTCTTTTGTTTATTTGTTTTTCAGGACAAGGTCTTACTAGTTCAGGCTGGCCTTGATCTCAGCTACGTTGCCCAGGCTGGCCTCAAACTCACAGCAATCCTCTTGCTTCAGCCTATCAAACCCTGGAATTACAGCCATGTTCCACCATGCCCAGCTCCTGGTAATCTTTATACTATTAATTTCTAGTATAACTTTACTGAGGTTTGAGAACAGATATTATATGAAGTTGATAAAAGCTTTTTATAGTCTCATATATTTTTAAGGGGTATTTTATGGCCCAGAATGTGATCTATCTGGATGAGTACTCTACATGGGCTTCAGAAGCATGTGCTGGATGAAGTAATCTGTAGATGTCAATTATATTCAGTTGATTGATGGCATTGTTGTATTCAACTATGTATTTTCTGAGTTTGTTTCTGCTGAGTCTGTTCATTTTAATAGAAGGCTATTGAGGTCTACAACTATGATGTGAATTAATGTATTTCTTTTGTAGTTCTATTACTTTTTCCTCATGGTTGTTAAACCATATATGCTAAGGGTTGTTACAGCTTCTTGAAGAACCAACTCCTTTTTCATTATATAATGCTCTACTTTACCCTTAATAGTTTTCCTTGTTTTGAAGTTTTCTCTGTGTAAAATCAGTAGAGTTACTCCTTCTTCTCTTAATTAGTGTTAGCATGATCTATTTTCCTTCACCCACTTATGTTTAATCTACATATATTACTGATTGACCTGTTCTAGGACCTTTTAATCTTCATATTTTTTAAATATCTGGAATTCTTATTGTGATTAAAACGAATGTATAGATTTCATAATGTAAGTCTCATCATCTATGATCATGGACTACATCTCCATTTACTCAGATGATCTCTATACAGGTTTTGTATATTATTAGTTAACTTGATCATTATATATTTTATGTTTTTTAAAACATTGTACATGGCATCTTATTTTTATTATATTTTATGTTAGGTTGTTGCTGGTTTAGAGAAATTCTATGAACATATTTTTGTTATTAATGAATTATTATTTTAAAGGGTGTTTGTTTTCTGCTTCAAATGGTCAAGAAATCTCAAGTCATTTTGGATCCTGATTCACTATGTGTGATGACCTCATTCTCTCTAGAAGCTTGTAAAATCCTTGTCTCTTTTCCATCTTCTGTTCTGATAATTCTCTCCATCCTGTAGAATCTCACTAATCTGATAACTTTCATGAAACCCTCCCCTGCCCTTTTACACCTGGTGTACATAGTCTACTGCACTGCACTGGTCCTTCCACAGAACTTTTGTATACTACTTACTATTTATTAGGAATGATTTCAAATTGTAATTAATTTGAAAGCTCACTTTGCTTATGCTGTATAATGTCAACTGGATAGGAAGTGCTTGAGGACAAGTATGAGCTCATTCTTCATGGTATAATCATTACCTCATCCTATCCTTTGCAATGTAATATTTTGCAAATGCAGGCATTTAAACTATATTTTGAATACTTTAGGTTCCGAGTAGGCAGCAAACATCAAAACTTAAAATCTCAGATGTAGCCATATCGAAGTGATGTGTTGCAGATATGCCTTTCAGAGAAGACAATCATTAGCAGGCTGTCCTCTGGCTCTTCTGAGCCTAATTAACCAAGAGCGCAGCTGGGGGTTAAAGGCACGGCAGGAAAAATAACTGTGGGGTTCTCACAGCAACAGGTTAAACCTGCTGATTTATGACTCTTCATAGGAACAACTGGGCCTATGCCATGGGATATCACAGTGGCAGTCAAAGAGCCCATTGGTAATCCCCAACCAGACCCACCCAACTCACTCCTCTGCGAGGACCTTGCTCGGAGTCTCCCAACTGCTCTGGATTTATTTAAAATGAGATGGTCAGAGACTCCAGAGAATTACGCAAAGACAAGGATTGCCCCTTTGGAGCAGCCAAGGGAGCTCTGAGCTAAATCAGCACCGCGCACAGTTTGCCTCCAAACCTTCACTCCCAGTCGCTCGCCCAGAGTAGCTTCATGCCAGGGCCTGGTGTCTTCCCGCTGATCCCAGCTGTTTCTTCCTAGAGACGTCTGGGCAATCATTCAATTCTCAGGTTCCTTTAAAGCTGCCAATCTCCTTCTACTCCTCAGTGAAGGGGCTGGAGGCAAACTTCTATATCCTGATAAAAATATTCATGCTAGAATGTTCATGGCTAAATGTATTCCTGACCAGGTATGTCTCAATTTAAATATTGGCTTCTGGATACTGGGTTTAGAGAAAGGAATCTTTTATTAAAAATTAATTTTATTGGTACTTTTTTCACTTTATTAGTACATATTTGTAATGTATGCAGATTAAAATTATACTGAGGAGGGGTCGCACACACATACTACGGTTCTTTCTGTCCCCTTCACCTCCTTCCTCCTCCCTCTGGCTCCCCATCACCTGTTTCGTACCTGTTGTTACTATGTGTATAATGGTTCACCTCAGTGGGGTTATTAGGTCCCGGTGCATGGTATATCTTTACTCCTTTCATTTCTCTTTCCCCTCCCCCTTCCCCTCTCCTTGTTCCCTTGGACCACTTCCCTGTTGGAGGAGATCTCTCTTCTTATCCTTTTCTATCTGTCTTTTATCATTTTCTTTGTTTGCACTTTGCCTGACTCAAATGAGGGCCACCATATGGTACTCAGGCTTGTGTGTCTGATTTATTTCACCCAACATGTATCTTCCAGGTGCATGTACAAATGCCTCAAATTTGTCATTCTTTATAGGCAAGTAGTATTCCATTATATACACATACTACATTTTCTTTATCCAGTCATCTATTGGTGGGTATACAAGCTGCTTCTAGGATTTAGCTATTATGAATTGTGTTGCTATAAACATTGGTATGCATGCATTGCTGTAGGCTGATGATTTAAACTCTTTGGGGAAGATACCTAGCAGGAGGATAGCTGGGTCGTATGGAATTTCTAACTTCAGTTCTTTGACAAATCTCCATATTGACCTCCATAATAGTTGTACTAGTTCGCATTCCCAGCAGAAAATGAAGAGGGGTTCCTTTTTTGCCACTGTTTGCTATTGTTTGATTTCCTGGTGATTGCCATTCTTTTCAGAATAAGATGGAATCTTAGTATTGTTTTAGTTTGCATTTCTCTAATGATCAGTGATTTTCTTCATATATATGTTGGCGATTTGTATTTCTTCATCTGTGAAGTGTCTGTTCATTTTTCTTGCCCATTTCTTGATTGGGTCTTTAATTTTAGGTGGTTTATTTTCTTTTAGTTCTTTGTACATTCTGCATGTTAGTCCTCTGTTAGGGGACAAAATTTTTCCCATTCTTTTTAGGTTGTCTCTTCACTCTACTGATTGAATCTTTTGCTATACAGAAGCTTTTTACTCTGATATAATTCCATTTGTTGATTCTTGCTGCTATTTCATGTGCAGTTGAGGTTCTGATAGAAATCCTTTCCTATACCTACGTCTTCAAGTGTTTTACCTCTTTTGTCTTGCAGAAGGCTTAATGCTTCTGTTTTGATGTTTAGATGTTTGATCCATTTTATTCTAATTCAGTATATGGTGAGAGATAAGGGGCTAGTTTTATCCTTCTACAAACAGATAATCAATGCAGCCTAATGAAAATACCAATAGCACACTTTACAGATCTAGAACAGTTCTAAAATTCATATGGAACCAGAAGAGATACTGCATATCAAAGCAATTTTGGGCAATAAGAGCAAATCAGGCGGCATAGCAATACTGGACTTCAAGCTATACTACAAAGCAACAGTGATGAAAATGGCATGGTACTGGAACAAAACAGACATGTAGATCAACGGAACAGAACTGAGGATACAGAAACCTCCCCAGACATTTTCATCTATTTGATCTTCAATGAAGAGTCCAAAAGCCTGTGTTGGAATAAAGCCTATCGAAAAAGTGGTGCTAGAGAAATGAATCTTCAACTGATACTTATTTTCTGGAAAGAAATGAATAAAAGTGAGAGCTTTTGGCATCTCTTAAAATTTCATTTTGAGGTAAACATTTTTTATAAAGTAAGGCCATTATTATTGGCAAACTAAAATGTGTGTTGGGAGAAATGTAAGGAGCATTGGTCAGTGTGGGTGTCCAGGACAGTGCATACAGTCATAGCCAAGAGCAAAGAGACAGCGAGGGAACTGAAGGGGAAAGCTTTTATCTTTTAAAAAGATACAAGGCAAAGCTCTTATGGCACAGAATTTTATCCCAACTACTGGAGCACTTAGGAAGTATCCTTCTCCTCTCCAGTGACACATTTTCTCAGTGCATGTGGATTAATAGCTTTAATCAGTATATAAACATTTAGAATCCTCTCACCGGTATTGAAAATTTTCCTATAGTTTAAATGTGTTCTTAATTCTTACTCCTCATGTTTACCAAGTAGAAACATAATGACTTTTAGGGGAAATATCTCCTCTTGCTGAAAGATATTGCCAATATTACCCACTCTGATATTTTCTGCCTGGTTAAAAATAGTCTCCTGTTAATACTGATCATCATTTTGCTAAGTATTATTTTAGGATCCTAGCCCTTTCCTTTTTTCCATTTAAAATGTCTGTATGTTTTTATATTTTGTATAAAGATGTATATTTTCTGTATTTTTTTATCATGCTAGTTTATTACAGAAAGTTTAGAAAATGGAGTCCATGAAAGCAGAAGATAAAATGTCTCCATAATTTCACCCCAAAAATTCTCTGAGTAAAGACAGATAGATGGTGCAGATACAGAAAGAGATATATAGATATGGACCATGTCATATTTAGTGAAAACTATTTCCTTGAAGTAGAATGTGACTATATTTTAATAGCATTAAATGTCTTTTCACATAATAAATGTGCCAAATCCACGTCTAGACACTGTCTTCTCCCCCAGTTTGGGGCTAAAAAAGTAACTGCCTGCCATGTCATTCTAACTCATGGCATCGCTGTGCTTCTTCCGCCACCAGCGTCACGCCAACACACGTACCTCTGCTGAAACTGGGTCTGGATCTGACTCAAACTGGGTCAGGTTCTCTCTTGTAGTAAATCAGAACGGAGCCCTTGCTATGTACTCAGTGCTGTCATTCCCCACAGTTCTTGAAAGGATATCAAACCCTTGGTGGGTTGGTATGAGGAGATGAGGCCTTTGGGAGGAGATTAGATCACGAGGATAGGGTCCTAATGAATGGGGCTGATGCCCTCACAGGGAGGACCTGAGAGCTTGGCCCTCTGCCACATGAGAATATAGCAGGAAGATGATCATCTGCAAACCAGGAAGGATGAGAAAACAACCTTCTCACTTGTATAAACTGTCCAGCCCATATCTTGTTGTAGTCTCCAAAGCTGACTAACACAACTACAAAAGACTGAGTTAGGTTGACCACGGTGGAAGCATTCATATTGAACAGTCAGGTCAGGTCCAGGCCAGGGCCGGTAACATCCAAGAAATGTGCTCCATGTAAATAGAATTTTTGAGGGGGAAGAACAAGCATGAGGAACAGCAAGACATCCTAAAAGCAGAAGTCAGATAAGGGGGTAACCCTGTAGAAGCAGCCAGGACAAGAGACCACAGGAATCTGGGGTAGAAAACTGACCAGAGCTGGAACTTGAGTTGCAGCTAGCCCGGCTGAAGATGGTACTGTTAGGTGTCTGCAAGTTCGTTTGTTTAGACTTTTCAGCAACTCTTCTCTTTGTCCTTTAGTTTACTCATGGAAGTGGATTTTATCAGAAGGGCGCTGACTGAGACAACTACAATGCCGTTTTTAATAGCCACACCATTTTCTATTGTTTACCTGTACCGTACCTAATTTAGTCAGTTCCCTGTGAGTTAAATATTACACTGTTTCTATTTCTTAACTTCTAAATAACACTATAGTAAGTGAAGATGCAGCTCAATCTTGATAAATATTTCCTCAAGTTTAAACAATTAAATAAGCAATTGTGGGGTAAGAGAAATTAGTATCCTTCATGCATTTTAGCACCATTAGTGTTATGCCTAAAAATTTCTGTTTCCTGCATTCTTACTAATATTAAATTGATAATTAAAGAGAAGCAACTCTGCCAACTAAAGTAGCCAAAAATGATATTAATTTAGAGTAGTTAAATTAACTAATGGTTTGATTCCCAGAGTTTCACGTACTTCCCCATGTTATCACCACCTTTTCTTCTTTGTTCACATCTTTCACTTGCTATCTTCTATTTATACTCTCATTTACATATCCTTGTTAGATCTCTCTTATAAAATTAAGGATATTACCATTTTGATCATCATATATTTTGAAGTTACCTGCTACTTATCTTTTTGCCTAATCTTACATATGTGATATTTGATATACTTTAAAATATACTACTAAAAAAAATATACTAAAGTATAGTCTTGTTTAGGAATATTTTCCCTTACGGCAGAAGTCACAACTAGTAAGCAGTTCACCTATATAAGACTGCATAATTATACAATTTTATTATTGAATAAGTATATCTAAAACGAAGGAAATAGCATGACACTTAGAAATCAAATACTTCAAAGAACATAAAATGGAAACACAAAGCATATCTACTAAAAGGAAAACCAAATCCAGCACCAAGCCAGCTTTAATGGTACAGTGAAAGTTCCCAATTATAATTTTATTAGGAAAACTAGCTGTATTTTACAATAAAAATCACTTAGACAATGTTTCCATCCTGCCTTAGCTTTGCATATGTTATTTAAAGCCATTAAAAACGAGCAAGGACAAAGAAAACATGAAGATAGTAAGTAATTCAGGCAGCAGACTTCGCATTATTTCTCTCAGTCCTGTGGTTAAAATTGCAGAGGGGCGATGACAAGAGAAAATTCACTGTAGACTTCCACATTCATATGATCCCACGCCTTTGTGTGGTACAGTCGGAACTGTTAGCATTTGAATATGAAATGCTGTCATCTAGTGGATTGCGGAGCTCCTCATTTTGACATAGTTCCTATTTAGCTTGGTCCCTGGAGACTGAATTGTTGGCAGCAGGAAACAGCATTCAGCCAATCTAATTCACAGGATTATTCCCATTATTGGGTTTTTTTCTATCTTGTGGCTAAAGGGAGAAGTCAAACCGTGCAGTGTGGACTGCAGGCGTGACTCTGTAAGGAGAGATAGCAGGCACTGGAGATGGAAGACAGGAAGAGGCGCGAAAGGGGAGCATGGAGACAATATTGTCAAGGGTATTATGGAGTAGCTGTTGGAAACTGTTCTGCATCTGAAGTAGGTGTTATTATCCCATCCTATAGTTGAGGCAATAAAAGCTCAGAGAGGGCTAGCAACTTCCCATGGTTGCACAGGAAGGAAGTAAGGAGTTGAGCTTTGAAAACATGATATTGGAAGTAACAGAAAGTGTAAGGACAATAGGAAGGTCAGTATCTAACACCAGGTAGTGGAGAATAGCTTTCTGACTAATGGACAGCGTGAACTTTCGCCATAGTCCCGATGGGTAGTGTTCCAATGTGCCAAATTCATGATTGAGTGCTGAATTCTTCCTACTGAAGCATAAAACGGAGGTCTCAGCCAGTGTGGCAGTGTCCGCCTGTAATCCAAGCACTCTGGGAGGCTGATACAGGAGTATCAAAAGCTCAAGCCCAGCCTGGGCAATTTAGTGTTTTACTGAGGCCCCGCCTCAAAATAAAACATTTTAAAAGCCTGGGGATATAGCTTAGTGTGATGGCCCTGGGTTCGATGGCCCTGGGTTCGATTCCTCACATCTACACACACACACACACCTTCAATTGCTGTATTCATTTTTCTTTTCAAGATGTTCACTTAATTTGTTTCACTGTTGGCAGTAATAACGATCCTAGGAGGTGACCAAGGACCTATATCGACCCTTTACTTCAAGATCCCAAGTACTTGTTAACTGATTTTATGTAAGAATTTCCACAAATGTGTTGAATTGTTATGTCTGCTTATTGAACAAGACCTGAGCCTCACCAGGCTCTTCCTTTACTGAAAGGGAGCAATTAGCCTCTTTGATTTCTTACCCCTCAAAGGAGGGTCACTTCCACTCTCCTGCGTGCAGCACAGTGCTGGGAGTGATGTCTCCATAAAGCTTCAGCAGCCTTCTTTCTAGTCAAAGTATCTACTTGGTTTTTTTCCCTAAAATAAAAGCACCTCCCAGCACATCCCATTCCTGAGCCTTCCTCTTGGCAGGATGAATTCTGTGGACTTAGAAACACATGAAGCTGTGCAAGCCAAGCGCAGGTGCAGTGGGCGTGAGCCCAGTGTCTACCCCTCGTGCAACCGAACGCTGCCCTTGATTCTCTGCTCATCTTTACCACAAACCTTGTCTGTTCTGGCCACCAAGGCTCGTTCTGATCAAAGCAGCACTAACTGTCATCCTCTCTGAAGAGGGGAAACAGGGGGCTTCCTTTTGTAAGTTATCTTTGTTTACTTTTTACTAATTTATATTTGAAAAAGGGCGATGTGCCCTCGTATGAGGCCATTTCACTGGTGAAGTAATCTCCCTCTGTCTCATTTTCCTATCACACGTAGAACTCTTTCCTTGTGAATAGAATCTTCACAGGAAAGAGGACTTTCCTTCAGTGGCATTGTCTTCCCAAAATCCAAGGCTAGCGTCTGAAAAATCAACGTCACTTCCCCTAACAGCCTCTGAAAAGGAGGGGTTATTCGGCATGTGGACTTACTTTCACGTGGAGCAATTATTGGAAATGTGTGTGTGTCTGTGGATGTGGGTGTACCCAACAAGTTGTGTAAAATTTTTGGATCTTTGTGAAATACAGAAATAACACTGGACTGAGTCATAGCTGACTTCCCTCGCTCTCTTGCCTCCTTGCCTGACCACTCAGTGAGTGATCAAAAAGAGGAACAGGGAAGGGAAGGCGAAGAGGAAGAGGGAGGAATGAGAAGGCAGCCGGAAACTCTTTCATTGGTCACTTCCCTCTGCTGCTCTCTCTCCTTCCTCCGGCCTCCAACCTGCACTCTGGGACTCCAGACGCTGGGACTGAGGGTCTACAGGATTTGAAAGTCATTTTCTTCTCTAGTGTGTTACTATGCTTGATAGTGGGATCTGAGAGCCACACTTAGCTAGGCTCTGCCAAGGTTGAAGCTGCATG